>JAODAL010024602.1:0-60248 GCA_025379985.1 Phyllomedusa bahiana | reverse complement strand
CACCCAGGGCCCAAATTCTGGGGGGGGGGGACTATGCTACCCCCAAAAGGGGGCCAAAAGACTGGGGGGGGACTATTTGTCTACAGGAGGCCCCAATGACTGAGGGGGGACTATTTGCCTACAGGCGGGGACTATTCTGCTTACAGGGGGGCCCTAATCTACAGGGGGACTATTCTGCCTACAAGGGGCCCTAATCTACAGGGGGGAACTATTCTGCCTACAAGGGGGCCCTAAACTAAAGGGGTGGGGACTATTCTGCCTACAGGGGGCCCTAATCTACAGGGAGGGACTATTCTGCTTACAGGGGGCCCTAATCTAAAGGGGTGGGGACTATTCTGCCTACAGTGGGCCCTAATCTTCAGGGGGGGACTATTCTGCCTACAAGGGGGCCCTAATCTACAGGGGGAAAATATTTTGCCGACAAGGGGGCTCTAACCTACAGAGGGGGAACTATTCTGCCTACAAGGGGGCCCTAATCTCCAGGGGGGGACTATTCTGCCTACAAGGGGGCCCTAATCTCCAGGGGGGGGGACTATTCTGCCTACAAGGGGGCCCTAATCTCCAGGGGGGACTATTCTGCCTACAAGGGGGCCCTAATCTACAGAGGGCCCTATTCTACCTACAAGGTGGCCCTATTCTACCTACAGGGGTGGCCTAAGCTACAGGGGGCCCCCATTGTACCTACATGGGAACCCTAAGCTACCGCCCGGGGGCCTGAAGCTGCCTACGTCTCCCCAAGCTACCTAGCTGCCGCCCGGGGACCCGTTGTACCTACATACTGATTGGGGGAGCCCCATAATTTCCAGGGGGTAATTCTTACCATTTGGGCCATTATAAATGGGGAGTTTGTACATGGGGGGAGGGGGCACTCAGTTGGGAAAAGGATAAAAAAAAGTGAGGAGTCTCAGGTGCTTGTGTTGTAAATTCTGCAGGGACGAGTAGTGGATGGAAGTCATCATGGAGGTCTGGACTGAATAGAGAAGAAGAGGGAAAGTGAACGACTCCTCAGACCAGACAAAAAAAAAAAAAAGAATATTAACAGTTGGGCCAGCACCGAAGTCCCAGAGTATAGTTACCCAAACAGCCACCATGCAGCAGAACGTCCACTGGTGAAATAGCCTTAATTCCACCATCAATGATCCAATGAACTTGATGCAACACGGACGTCAGCATAAAGGCTTCGTTATTCACGAATCAGGAGTAAAAGTGCAACGTTTCGGCTCAAAAAACAATGACAGAGCCTTTCTCAAGCATAATTCAAGTGCTCAATGTGTCATAATATATATACACCCCCTAATAATGTTCTAAAATATCATTTAACCAATGTGAAAACAGGTTTATCATAATTCACCAATCAAAATACATATCCATCGTGATAGATAAGCTAACCACAAATTAAAACTCTCCATTACCTGTTCAAATGAACCGAGCGGGACCAATCAGTGTCATCTACAACAGCGGCGTCCTCTATCTTCTACCGCGCATGTCCATTACTCATACGCGCGTCAGCACCCTAATGGACCCAGTGCGCATGACAGTAAGGGCTCGCATGTCATTCAGATGATCAGCATCAGCGCACAATGCGCATGCTCAATGCCCGAACTCTCCGTATACATTGGAACACGCTGTATATTGTTGGAGCAAGCTATTCAAGACATAACAAAAAACAAAATACACCACCTATATAGGCTAAATGAATCCTAGGATCTACACAACGGTACTTGGCATTATATAACCAACGCCATAATACCCGACATCTAGCAGCGAGACAGAGACATCATATAACATAACACCCCAGTCTCATGCCACGATGGCACTACCACCACTCCACAACACACAACGTGTGAGCGAAGGGTGGTGTGCAGGGTAACAGAACGGCGACAAGACGTCACCTGTGAGGCCCTAAATGTAAGTAAACTATTTGCAAAGCACCTGTGTACCTGGTATCCACCACTATAGGGTCACTGTATGGAGGTAATATTGGTTTTGGTGTTATGGTTTTTAATCAGTAACAGTATGGCGGTATTATTCAGTATTGTTATGTTGGAGATATGTGGTGATATTTGTAACGGAGGAGTGGATCCGCTGGGCCAACGCAAGCGATGATAGCTAAGCCACGCCAGGGAACGGAGTCTAAGTAGCCCCCGGTTTTCACCAGAGCCCGCCGCAAAGCGGGATGGACTTGCTGCGGCGTGAGGCTACCAGGTCGTTACCCCTGACGTGACTTGCTTGCGATGGCGGCCGGGGTACAGCGTGGTGAAAAATCGTAATCCGGAGGCGTAGTCGGGGCAGGCAGGGGTTTCGGGGCAGGGGGGCGGGGTTTCGTAGTCAGAGAGGGGCAGCGGTCGGGGCAGGCGGCAAACGGGCAAGGTCGGGGAAGTGGGGGGCGGACGGGTACACGGAAAATAAGATGAATTATCCCTTTTCTAAACGTTTAAAAAACCCCCAACAGACTGGCACGAGGTAGGGGGGTCTACCATATATAGGCCCAGCGGCCGTAAATTTAACCAATTAAAGGGTGCGGGGCCCTTTTTAAATCCGGACCAGCCTTAAGCGGGATTTGCGCCGGCGGCTGTCGAGGGGAGACAGGAGGGGGGGACGGGTAAGTCGGAGTTCCCGGGGAAAGGAGAAGGACCCAGGGCGCCGGACAGCCGCCACCCGTGCCGGACCCGGCGCACAGGGGGACGGCCGGGGAGCTGCGGGCCGCGCGCCGTGACAATATTATTAGGTGCTGTATATTGTTGTTTTGTGGTTTTTGGTCTTGGTTTTGGGGTTTAGTCAATAATTTATTGTGGGACTATCGTATATGGTAGGATAGGGGGGGGTTTATTTTTAAAATTTTTATTTTTGTTGCCTTGGAAAATATTGGTCTGGATTACGGGCTTTGCATAACTTAAAATGGTGACTGTGGGGGGTATTTTTTTGACCCGCAAAAAACAAAATCAAAAAACAATGCAAAATTGCATTTTTTTTTCTTTGCCCCAAAAAAACTATTTTTTATTTTCTGGGGTGGGAGGGTTTGTGAGCTGGGGGATGAGGGGGGGTTTGGGGGTGGGCCCGGGCGGGGGGGGGGGGCCCAGGCTCCAGCTGTAGGGGGCCCCAATTTTTCTGTGGGGGCCCCGCATACAAAGTATAGAAGAACAAAAAACTTACCAATTGTCTTATTTTTAAAAACTAGGCCCACAGTATAACTAAACTTACTTTTTTGAAAACTAGCCCATGTTTTAAAGGCGCCCACAGTGAGATATTTATTGACATTTATCCCTTTTTTTAAGGGGCTCACATGAGTAAGAAACGGGACATTTTTTTTTTTTTTTTCCTAGAGGCCCGTTAGAAAAGAAAGAATTGAAATGTCTGCACTTTCCCAAGTATAATAGGGAATATCTCTTTTTCTGCACTTCTAATTTTGTAGGCTAAATGCCTTTATATGGTGAATCCCAAGAATGGAAGGAATAAAAGATGGAGATAAAAAAAGAGATAATTCCTAACGCCTCCTTGGGGTATTTTCTGCAAAGGCTTTCGTCCCCTTTTCCGCACTGCTGTCCGTCCTCCGGTGGGGTGTAGCTGGAGTTCCTTCCCCTGAATAGCTTTCTCCATGATGGCCACCCCCTGAGAGGGTGGTTAGTCTCCTGCTGCGATCACCGGCCTGATGGCCCTGTTGCTGGGGGGTGCTGACCTGCACCAGGTGTTTAACAACTGGTTTTTTTAAGGTAGCACCCGCCTAACCCAGAACCTGCAGACTCTTTTACGGGTGATGCCCAAATCCAAAACACCAATTGTGGGAATTAAACTAAAACGATAAAAAATCCTTTTGGGACTTGAAACACTGCGGGGCTTTTTTGGAGCAGCCCAAAAACTTAAAATAAACGGCAGGTTGCTTCAGCCGAAAAACAAACTAACAGCATCACATTCTCTGTGTGGTACGTCCCAATTTTTCTTTTTCCCGGGGTTAGAAAAACCTGCATGTAGGTTCATGTCCGGGGTTTACCGGCCCCAACTCTGCTCCCCCAAAACCCACTTGTTTGACTGACATTTGGTCAAGGGGACCACGCGCCTCCCACCTGACCCTGTGGCCTTATATATGCCTGGTAAACCGGGCCCGGGTTTAGGGGAGCAGTCTTCCCACCCAACCCTTCTGACTGCTCCATTAAAAGGCGTAAAATGTTCAATGGATTTTTGCCGCTGCACCAAATAAATTTTTTTTGTTTTACTTTCCCCACCGACCTTTCAAAGGCAGTTTTTGGGGGGGGGGTTGGGATAAAAAATTTTTTAAATCTTTCAAATTTTTCCCAAAAACAATTAGGAAAAAAACCCATGGGGGGGGGGCCTTTTTTTTCCTAAAAAAAATTTTTGGTAAGGGGGAACAAAGGATGAAATTTTTGAAAACTTGGAAAAAGGATTAGGGGCCTTTTTCCCCTATGATTTGGTCCAAACAACCCCAAAAATCATTTTTAATTTTGGGGGAATTTGGGGAAAACGGGGGGCATATGAATTTTTTTTTTTGGGAACTGGGAAAAGGGGGGGGGGGGGCTTTCGGGGTTGATGGGTCCACATTAATCCTTATTTCCCCCTATTAAAAAAACCCCAAATATTATGAATGGGGGGAAAAAAGGGGTTGGGTTTTAGTTATTAAGGCCCTGGTGTACCCCAAAGGGGGAAAAGGGGGAAAACCCTGTTAAAAGGGGGAATAGTCATCCACTTGGTAAAAAGGTAAAAAAAAACTTTGATCCACTGGATTTTGAGTTTTTCCCCTTAAATTTTGCTAACGATTTTTAGGTAAAACACAAAAACCAGGTGGTATTGGGACAATAAGTAGAGCCGGGCGGGGGGGGAGAAAAAACGGGAGGTCTAACTGAGGGGGAGGTCCCAGCCCTACATCAGGGTTCCTTTCCCCCTGGGATCAATCATTTTCGTATGGTTTGCCCCCAGCGAGGGGTTGGGTTTTAGCTTCACTAAAATTTTTGGTGTAGCTGCCAAAAAAAGGGCAAAGGGAAACCTGAAAAAGTGGGGAATGTCTGACTCCCCTTGGGAAAAAAACAGGAAAAAAAAAAAAGGGTTGGTCCCTGGATTTTAAGGCCCCGTATTTTTTGACCTTTTGCATTGCTCAAGATTTTTTAGGGATAAAACTTACAAACCCCGGTGGGGCATTTACAACCGTTTTGAGAACCGGAGGGGGAGAGACATCAGTGAGGGTTTTAACTGCCACAGGGCACTGTCCGGGTTTGCCCTAATCAGCGATTCCCCCCTGGGATCATATCATTGTTTTGTCATGGTTAAAGAACCCTTCAGCCTTTTTGATTAAACTTCCCGTTGGAACCTGCATTCTAGTTCCGTGAAAAAGATCCTTAAATTTTATTTCTTTTTTTTTTGTTTTATTGCAAAAAATACACTTTTAAATTTGCAATTTTTTCCTTTTTTTCTGCAGTTTATATATAGGTGATGTAGATTTACTCCGTTGGATAGGGTAAAGGAGTTAAAAGTTCTGGTTTTGTCTTTTCTTTTTATTATTTGAAAAATTTTTTTGTTTTATTTCACATATTTCCCCCCTGTTGGGCAAAAAAGACCTTGCGGATATTTTTTGCGTTTTTCTTAGCTTGTCTGTTTTTAGCTTTTTATCTTCAACTGTTTCTCCATTGTCCTCCAACTCTCTTCTTGACCCACTGCAACTTTTTCCATCCATCACTTACAGAAAAATGCCCCAAAAAAACCAAAAGTAATCGCCTTTGAAAAATGCTAAAGGCCCTTCCCAAATTTACTTGTGCTTCCCCTTAAAAAATTGTCTCTGCTTTAAAACTTCCCCCTGCTAAAATCCTCTTGTCCCTCGGCATCACCGCCTTACCCCTTTTTGGATCTCATATCTCTTTGATGGAAATTCGGGGAGGGGGCAGGTTGTTTTTTTTTTGATTTGACCCCAATTTTAAAGCGCATAAGAATTGTGTTTAAATGCGCCCGATTTATCCTGTCTAATTCGAGCCTACTCAGGAATTCTAGCCCAGAAATGCCCCTTCGGCTCAGTAAAACTTTTTGAGGTGGTTTACCTGTTCGAGTTTTATTTTCCCTAATTGCCGTATGGAGGTATAAATCTTAGATTTTCTTTTATGGTTTGGTGCTCCCCCTCCCGCGCTCTGTAATTTGCCCAATTGGATGTGGGCGAGCTAAAACACAGGAACGGGGCTGCGTAGTTTCGGGCTGAAAAGCGACAGAATTTGGGTGTGCTGTTCATACTTCGCCCCCAGTGTGTCTCATTCCCCACCACCTCCGCTCTCACCCTTTAATTTAAAGCCCCCTTTAAAAAAAGGGGTCTAAAATATAAATAATAATATTACCACTTAAAGGGGGAAACATCCAGTACGATGGTAGTTGATCTGAAGTGATAAGACCAGAAGTTTCTATAGTAGACCAGTCCTGGCGATCATGGACGCGGGCATGGGTCAGGCATGACAGCTGAAAAACTTGTCATTGCTAAAAGGGATACGAGTTAGAGTGTGGCATAAAAACCATCCCTCCTTCTCTTGGGGAATCCGGGGTGTAAATGACAATGTCCCAGATATACAGATGCGCATTTGGGTCACGTGGTGGCCCCAAGTCCGAGAAAATCTGAAAAAATGCAGTATTTTCTAAAAAAATTGCCCCCTTTTTCCCCTGTGGGCCTGCCGACTGGAAGGTTACCTTAAAGGGGTTTTCACCTGCCCTGGGCAGCAAGGGTGTAAAAAACAGTCCCGTCATATGATCATTCTGGTTGCCCCCAGCTCTTCTGTTGGTGAAGAGCGTGCAGCTGTGGGGGTTTGTGAGTCGGAAACCCCCTAATTTCACTGATCCCCAAATCCTGCAATAACAATTGTATGTCGATAAAAACCTTTAGCAGTGATGTCCCCCCGCCTGATTTTTCCCCTCTCCCTCTTGTCCCAAAGATAAACATAAACTCCCACAGCCCCTGGGTTCGACCCGCTCATGTATGTGGCCCCCAAAGTGTTTCTGCCTAGAGTTTTATAGGAACAGTTTGGATTTTCTCTACCGTGTGTTACTGAGTCCCCGCTCCATTATTTTTTTTCAAAAAATCTTTTTGGGATAAAAAAAAAATTTAAACATGAACGGTACAATATTTTGATTCCCCAATAATCATGATAAAGCCCCATTGGAGTGGACTATAAAGCTTCACTGGTATAAATTCATAAAATGTTTATTTACATATGAGGGGACCTTTCATGATTGATGAAAATTATCGGGCCCATAGTTTATGAATACATGAAACATTTTGTCTGTGCCGTTATGATAAAAAATTCTTTTTAGAAGCTTCTTTTATTTGTGAAAACTTATACTCCGCACCAATGGGACCTTTCTTTGGTATTTTGGGTTTTGGGAAATTAAATCCATTCAGTTGAAGGTTTGGACATTGTTCCTTGCTGCAGTAGTGGGACGCATTCGAATGGCAATGGGATCAGTAAAGTGCCTAATATTTTGTGCCTATTTTGAGTACAACCGTCTAAGGAGCTATTTATTTAGCATTTTTTTGTAGTGATCAAATCATCACCCCGAGAGCATCTTGATTCTTTTCCTTCTTTCCCCCTTTTTATGGAGAATATTCATAGGTACGGAAAAATATTCAGCCCTTTAATGTTTCACTCTTTCTTCATTGCAGCCATTTTGGGAGGATCCCAAAAAATTCATTTTTTTTTCCCCTTAATAAAAAAGATAAAAAAAAAAAGAAAAGTAGATATTTTTTAAACAACAAAAACGAAAAATACATGGTCTAAGTATTCAGATTGCTGTGACACTCATATTTAATCAAGCTCCCCATTTCCTTTGATGTCCCTTTAGAGGTTAACTCCTTCATGGAGTCATGTGTTTCACTAAACTGATTGGACTTGATTAGGAAAGGCACACACCTGGCTACAGAAGACCTCACAGCTCACATGGAATGTCAGAGCACATGAGAATCCTGAGGTCTCAAGGAGCTCAGGGCTGAATTGTGGCAAGACACAGATCTGGCCAAGGCTACAAAAGAATTTCTGCAGTACTCAAGGTTTCTTAGAGCGCAATGGCCTCCTAATACTAAAATGGAGGAAGTTTGGGAAGACCACAACTTTTCCTCGACCTGGCCGTCCAGCCAAATTAAGCAATGGTGGGAGAAGAGCCTTGGTGAGAGAGGAAAATAAGAACCCCAACATCACTGTGGCTGAGCTCCAGAGATGCAGTAGGGAGATGGGAGAAAGTGCCCCTAAGTCAACTATCACTGCAGCCCTCCACCAGTTGGGGCCTTCTGGCAGAGGATGCCAACTGAAGCCTTTCCATGGTGCAAGACATATGAAAGACCGCATACAGTTTGCAAAATAACACATAAAGGACTGGACAGGACAACTGGTTGCAATTGAAGGAAAGATGAATGCACCAAGTACAGCGATATCCTGGATAAAAAACCTCTTCCAGACACTCTGGATCTCAGACTGGGCCGAAGGTTCTTCTTCCAACAAGATAATGACCCTAAGCACACAGCTAAAATAACAAAGAGTGGGCTTCAGAACTTACTCTGTGTCCATTCTTGACTGGCCCAGCCAGAGCCTACCTAAACCTAATTGAGCATCTCTGGAGAGACTTGAAAAAGGCTGTCCACCCAAAGTTCACCATCCAAACCCGAGGGAACTGGAGAGGGTCTGCAAGGAAGAATGGCAGAGGATCCCCCAAAACCGGTGTGAAAAACTTGTTGCCTCATTCCCAAGAAGACTCATGGCTGTACTAGCTCAAAAGGGTGCTTGTACTCAATACTGAGCAAAGGGTCTGAACACTTATGACCATGTGATATTTCAGTTTTTCTTGTTTAAAAAATGTGCAAAAATATCTACATTTGTTTTTTTTTTCTTTCAAAATGGGGTGCAAAGTGTACATTAATCAGCAAAAAAATGAACTTTTTGAATCTTACCAAATGGCTGCAATGAAAGAGAGTGAAACATGTAAAGAGGTCTGAGAACTTTCCCTACCCCACTGCACAGTGAAGCTGACTTTTTATTTGTTTTGGTATATTTATATTGTATATATATATATTATAATAATTATATATATATATATATATATATATTTATTTATTTATAGCTTGAACTATAGGGTATTGGCCCTAATTCCATGTTTCCCCCAAAAAATAAGACATCCCCCCAAAAATAAGACCTACTGCGATTTCCCACCTCCACACTTATAAATATAAGGCCTCCCCTGAAAATAAGACCTAGCGGCAGAGCACCTTTCACCTCAAATACATGTCATTAACAATCGAGAGGATTTATCTCAGTGTTACAAGGGAACAGGTTCTTACTTTCACTTTGTAAGTCAGGAGATACAAGGCTGTGGAAGATACCATCTGTGCAGGCGGAGCTGATGACATAGCTGCTTGTACAGGGTGATCTCAGTCTCTCACTACATAAGGTGTAGGCAAGGCACATGGAAGACATAGTGTAACAGGGTTTACTTGTTGCTTCAGCCTCCTCCTCCATAGCACACATACATCTATATGACAATGCTGCTGGTGTGAACATGATGCAGACTTACAGGCTCCCCCCTGCACAGCGGACTCTCCCAGCTCAGAAGCAGGAGCGCATGTAGCGCTCAGGGATGGAGTCAAGACACCACCTAATGACTCACAGATCCCTTTATAATTCTCCTTTGAGCATTCACTGGATACAGTGGTGATAGGCACGCGGATACATGACTCTGGGAAGCTGCTGACCTCAAAACAGAAGTGTAAAACGGCAAAAGAAAGGCCCAGTGGCATAGCATCACAATCTATTGGTCCTTGCTCAGAGGCCAACGGTTAAAATGTAATCTTTTGTGCCACCACTGGCATTGCCTGGCAATTTCTATGGGATTTTCTTACATAGAAATGTTATAAAATATCAATATAACTTTTAAGGTAATATTTATCAAAAGTAATAAAATCTGTTTTTTTTCTGAACAGGTGACTGTACCAGGAGCTCAGATGAACATATATTGTCAGATTTTAAAGCAGATGATAGTGGTCTCACACAAGATGCATATGAAGAGCATACTTTTTATCCAGACATAGTCTCAGCTCATCCCTCCAATGATCAAATCAACTGATTCTTTTAAGCAGATCCCATATTCTGATTCACCACAGATTATTGACCAAAATAAAAGTCACATATGGGGTGTAGAACATCAATGCCACACAGGAGAGAAACCATTTTCCTGTGCAGAATATGGAAAATGTTTTGCTAACAAATCTAATCTAGAGAAACATCAAAGAACTCACACAGGAGAGAAGCTACTTTCATGTTCAAATTGGAAATGCTTAGTCAGAAATCACATCTTATTGAACATGAAAGAACTCACACGCAAAAGCTGTTTTCATGTTCAGAATGTGGAAAACATTTTAGGAACAAATCTTTTCTGTTCAACATGAAAGAACTCACAAAGGAAAGCCATTTCATGCTCAGAATGTGCAAATGTTTTTACTCAAATCAAAACTTGTTCAAAAATGAAAGAACTCACAAAGGAAGGAAGCCATTTTCATGCTCAGAAAAGTGGCAAATGTTTTAAATCAGAAATCAAACTTTTTAAAAATGAAAGAACTCACAAAGGAGAGAAGCCATTTTCATGTCAGAATTGGGAAATGTTTTACTCGAAATCATCTTTTAAAAATGAATAACTCACACAGAGAGAAGCCTTTTCATGTTCAAATGTGGAAAATTTTATAAAATCAATCTTATTCAACATGAAAGAACTCACACAGGAGAAGCCTTTTTATGTTCAGAATGTGGAAAATTTTATAAATCAAAACTTGTTTCAACATAAAAGAACTCACACAGGGGAGAGCCATTTCATGCCCCAGAATGTGGCAAATTTTATACTCAAATTAAATTTTTTTAACAGAAAGAACTCACACAGGAAGAAGCCATTTTCATGTTTAAATGTGGGAATGTTTTCTCAAAATTAATTTTTTTAACATGAAAAAACTCCCCAAGGAGAGAAGCCATTTTCATGTCAAATGTGGCAAATGTTTTCTAAAATCCATCTTTTAAAAATAAATAACTCACACGGAGGGGAAGCCATTTTCATGCTCAGAAAGTGGCAAATGATTTACTAAGAATTCAGGGCTTGTTAAACATGAAATAACTCACACAGGAGAGAAGCCATTTTCATGCTCAGAATGTGGCAAAAGTTTTACTCAGAAATCAATTCTTTTTCAACATGAAAGAACTCACAAAGGAGAGAAGCCGTTTTCATGTTCAGAATGTGGAAAATGTTTTACTATGAAATGGAATCTTTTTCGACATGAAACTACTCACACATCTATTTTTGCAGATGACACCAAGCTACCTTATGTAGTGTAGTGTAATCTATGGACGATGTTCATAAAGTGCAAGCAGACTTGGACACACTAAGTGTTTAGGCATCCACTTGGCAAATGAGGTTGAATGTGGATAAAGGTAAGGCTTTGCATCTGTGTAGGAATATTCTGCAGGTGTCGTATGTCCTAGGGGGAGAAAAACTGGGAGAATCGCTTGCTGAGAAAGATCTGGGCATTCTTGTAGATCATAGACTACAGAATAGCATGCAGTGTCAATCAACTTTCTTTAAGGCCAGCAGGATATTGGTGTGTATTAAAAGAGGCATGGACTCACAAGACAAGGATGTAATATTACTGTAAAAAGCATTGGTGTGGCCTCACTTGGAATATGCTGTTCAGTTCTGGGCTCTAGTTTATAGAAAAGATGTAATGGAGATAGAGAGAGTGCAAAGACAAATTATTTTTTTGGTTTAACTGTATTTTTATTGAAGTTTTTAAGTAGACAGTGCAATAAAATTAGCTGACATAAACAACTGTGGTATAAGTCATACAACATTTCTTTTGTGCAAAGTATATAAACTGTGTATAACATCTTATCACAAAAATAAACTAATAAACTGCACTTTTTCATTAAAGACCAGACACACACTTAACAAGACACAGCAGGAGGGGTAGGATGGGTGGGGGTGTGGGAAAGGACACCCTGTTGTATCTGTTCAGCACAAAAATCAGTAATAAGACAAAAATTGAGAGTCTACAACTCATAGGCCTCTGACAATCAAATATGTATCCCACTGCTACCAAATACTATAAAATAGCTCTAAGGTATTGTTCAAGGACGCGGTCAGATATTCCCTCAAACTAATATCCTTGATTCGTTGTATTACGTCACACATTGAGGGGGGGACTCTTCCAGTACAGTGAGATCAGACACCTAGCAGCGGTAAGGATGCGAAGGGCCATTTTCAACGTCTGTTTACTGACTGGGGCTGTAGTCAAGTTAAGTAAAAAGAAGAAAGGATCTGGAGGTGCTTTCAGCCCTGTGACATCCTTGATTAGCAGTTGGACCTTCCTCCAGAAACTCAGAATCCTAGGACATTCCCAAAAGATCTGAAAAATATTCCCTATCACATCTCCAACAGCTCTCTGGGATCATTGGGGTAAGTTTGTGTATAAGGGCCGGCGTGTGATACCACATCATCAAGATTTTGTATGGATTTTCTTTGTACAAATTACAAAGAGAGGTCTGAGACGCCCTCTGCCATATGGTTCGCCATTCTTCCATAGAAATAGCCCTTTGCACAAAATGTTTCCATTTAGACATGTAGGGGTGTTTTACCGGATTGTCAGGGAAGGGGTTAGATAAGATAGAATAAATATCCAAAATTAAACCTCTTGTTGAAAGGGAAGTCTTGCAGATCAATTCAAACCTCGTGGGGAGGGAGACTGTAGTAGAACCCAAAATTTAAAAAAAGAAATGTGTAATCTGCAAATATGAAAACCTACTAGATGTTGACAAAGAAAACCTGGATTGCAAGGTCTCAAAAGGTCAAACACTTCTTGCGGATAGGTCTACTATATCAGCAAAATTGAAAAGTTTGTTATCACACCAGACCTTTATCTCCCAATTTTCCATCCCACCTGGGAAGGAGGGGTTGAATAAAAATGATGTCAGGACGGAGGAGGGTGAACACCTTTTCCATATGGCCCAAGTTAGGATGATGAGTCCTAATAAATTGCCACTCACTGCCACCGAGGAGGTAGCCAACAGCAATGAGTTGGGATGGATTGGGGCCAACCACAATTTTTCAAGCTCTGCCAATCTAGAAAATGCGTGGAAGGAGGACCATGCTGGAATGCGCCTCAGCCGGGCAGCCCAATAATACTTTATTAAGTACTCCGAGTCCTCCCTCCATCTTTTTTGTTAAGAGCACTGACTTCCTAATGCGGTGTCTGCCAAATGCCCAGATAAATCTGAAGCGATTTAAGGTCTCTTAAGGGGATTGGGATGGGAAGGGTCTCAAAAAGGTCTAATATTTTACATGTTGAATTCTAATCTTTGAAGTAGGAAAAATCTTTTAGGGTCACACGTATGAAAACCAATCAGAGCGCCTGTTTCATTTCATATAGAGCTCTGAAAAAAATGAAATCGGCATTCTGATTGGTTGCTATGGGCAACAAAGAAAATCTTAGACCAAGACAATTTTCATACAGGTCCCCCTGAATGTCCAGCCAAGTTTTTCAGTTAATTTCTTCCCATAATTTGAGGATACATATGACTTCTTTATGTGTCTAGAATATATATATATATATAATATATATATATATATATATATATATATATATATATATATATATATATAAATGTTCTGCCTTTTCTTTTGCTGAGCTCTTTTACATCATTCACACCAAATAACTAGATACAGGTTTCACATTAAACAATATGTTAAATAAATTCTACAGGTTTGTGTAATCTTTGCACAATTCTGTTTTATATGAAATATTTTTTTGTTTTATTGTTTGCTATTTTTAATATATTTTTCTCTGCTCCTCCTAAGAGATAAATATTTTTAAACTTTGACATACATTTATAATGTATATGCATAATACCGTATGGTAACACATTACATATAGTGTATGGACACAGGCTGCTGTTAGGGCAACACACAGTGCACTCTCACAGCATGCTCACTAGATCTAGTGTAAAGTAGCCCCAGGGCAGTCTGCAAACGCTCGCCTACATTGGGCACTCAGGAAACTTGAGCTGTGGCAATCAAAGGGTGGGGATTGGAGGAAGCCTCTGACCCCTGCTGTGCTTAAAGGCTGCTCCCAGAACAGAGCTGTGAGTAACCAGCGCAGCTCTAAACCAGTGATGCCAAAAAGACCTCGCTACCAACAGAGGAAGGTGGTGAAGAGGTTGAGCTCTTAGATGCAGTAGGGGACAGCACAGGCAACATCTAAGCCAAAAAATAGAGAGAGGACGCACCCCCATCACTTTCTGGGTCAGCCGAGGCCCAATGACCGATCTACAGCTCCGGAGCCAATAGCCAGCAGGATCTTTTTTAGCAAATTGTCCTCCCTTCACACTTATGTGAGATCAGACCTGATGGGCCCCACACACACATATATATATATATATATATCTCAATAATCCTGTGGGGTGCGTGACTCTTTCATGTTTTACTCAATTTGGACTGAAAATGAAAGACACAGCTGTATCACAGGAACACAACACATGCACGGCTCAGCACCGTGCACATCACACACACATACAGCTCAGCACCATGCACATCCCACACACGGCTCAGCTACATGCAAGTTACACACACACGGCTCAGCACCACGAACATCACACACACATACAGCTCATCACCACTATTAGGTTTAGCCAATTGAGAGTGATCACACACTCTTACTGTCCAGTACGGGAGTGGATGTAATTTTAGATGCAGCTGCAGTCTGCAATCGCTCATATAATGGAACACAAGTGAGACAATCGTGCTCAACCATATAAGCAGTCTGGTGCCGAGAGCACATCAGAACTGAGCTTTATTTGCAGATTACAAGTTTTTATACATTTTGGGAGTTGTTCACTTCAGCACAAAGTAAGGTGAGATAATGTGTAACTATTGTCTTATCTCTCTGGTCAGAGCGAGTTACAATCAGTGTCTTGTTGTCCGAATAGCTGTCCTGAGGTTAGCAAACACACACATTGTTCAGGTTTCCTTGAAGATGGCAAATATACACAGATTGTCCAGTTCAGCTGAATTTCGGAGTTAACTCTTTCCTGCATCCTTAACAGTCCCCCCTTTGAACTCTTCATGCCGAGTCTGGGTCCTCAATCCAAGGTGGGGATAGCTGAAGTTTCTTAGGTGTTGCCCAGGCCGACGAGGGTTGCCCGAGAATGATTTCGTTAGAAATCAGAATCCCCATAATATTCCTCAAGCATCCTCAGAAAGAAGAGACTCCCCCATAACGAGTTCAATCGGATAACAGATGGAGTTACATAAGAGAAATGAGAAAAATGAACAGGTTTTTAGTTCCAAATCAATATAGTTTACTGTCAGTAACCTTCATATTGGTTCTTCTCACAATTAACACATAATTTTAATACTGCAAACATAACACTTTAAACACCACATATACACCACATATACTGCTAGTAAAAGAAGAATGATTAGTTCCACATCCTCTTATACTTAGTATCATTATTTCTTTCACTGTTACTGGGATAGCTAAGTATACTGGTATACTGGCAGTAGTAAGAGGAGAGTCAGTGCATACCCAGCATTCAGTAACGTTTAGGGTATCTGCTAATGCTCTGTGATGTGAAATTAGCTTATTTTCATCTGGTTCATCAGTATTCAGCCTATTCCACCCCCCTCCACCACGGGGATCAATAACCAGAAGATTCCACGGCATCCTTACTCTTTTTGTTTTAAAAACCTTCTTACAATGACAGGCGTGTACCATTGGGTTTCCTTCCAGTTTTACCGAAGTACTAGTAGTTAGTAACACTTGGAAGGGACCTTCAAACCATGTACTCAAGGTTCCTCGGACATGTTCCTTTAGCATTACATAGTCTCCTGGTTGCAGATCATTTATACCCGTGTCTGCATCCGGGTCTGGAATGGAAGAAAATATAAAGTTATGCACCTTATTCAAATATTTTTACAAGGCCTGCACATATGAAGTCAGTGAATCACATTACACTTTTGAATAAAATAGGTACCTCAGTCTGATTCAATTACTTCAGGAAGGCCATATCGATAAAATAATTCGGTCATTTGTGTTTTTTTTTGTTTTTTTTTTGCTACAGTGGTCTTTGCTGTGGCTTTAGCAATGGGGTAGGCTTCGGGCCAACCTGAGAACACGTCTATGCAGTCTAATGCATACTCATAGGTCTCAACCTTTGGAAGCTGTATGTAGTCTTTCTGCACTCACTGAAAGGGATACAATGGTTTTGGGGTAAGCTTGACAGGGGTCTTAGCCACCTGTCCAGGATTATTTTGACTAATTCTATCATGGCATTCTTTCCCAAATGAGTGGGCAGGTGGCTAAGGGCAGCCATCATGGGAAACCAAGCTCGGGGGAGGCAGAGCCTCGTCCATCCCCCCATAGCCCGTCGCTTAGGTGGCACCCTGCTTCACCCAGAGTTCCTCTCTTCCCTTGAGGCCTATTCTGGAATGTCTTCAGAGCCTCTGTGGCTGATTCAGGGGCACTGTTTCCTTGTGCAAGGGCTATGTGCTCTTGTCCCTATCTGGCTGCCTGATCTGCCCTCTCATTCCCAGGTGTGTCTGCTGCTGCGATAAAATTCCTGGCCTTCCAGATGAGACCAAAATCATGAGCCACTCCAAAAGCATAGGAGAAGTCTGTGTAAATATTCCCTTCCTTCCCCTCTGCCATTGCAAAAGCCTTTGTGAGCGCAGTGAATTCAGCTTCCTGGCTGAGACGTGAGGTGGCAATCGGCCTGCCTTGACTGTCTCATGTTGGGTCACAATAGCATACCCTGTACAGAATGTGCCATTCTCCCCCATACTCTGTAGTGGATGATCCACAGCTGAATGAAGACCTGCTGTCTCCTGCTCCATTATTTTGGAGGCAGTCATGGTCAGTGGAGATGACAGATACTTCACCCTTATTCCCCCCCTGTTGAATCCTGCTCCTCAATTTGTAGAATAGTAGCTGTATTCAACACATTGGAACGATTATTGTGAGGCATCAGGAGTGCACACTGTAATAGCAATTGTCTGACCATAGAAATGTTTTCTGGTTGGACCCTGGTTCAAAATACCAGAAATATCATGTGGAGTGTTTATGTCCAAGGGGTTGTCTAACACTATTTCAGAGCATTTATCCACCAATACCGCAACAGCCGCTACGGCACGAACACAAGACTGAGCTCCTTGCACTACTGACGATTTTGGGGCGGAATAGTATGCAAACCCCCCTTTTCCCTGGGTCCATGCTTCTGCGTTGAGAACTCCTGTAGCATGGCCTAACTTTCAGTGAGGTAAAAGGGTAAATGGTAGCTCATAATTAGGGAGACTAATTATATTAGGTTTTCTAAAATGGTGGCTGACATTGCCTTCCTGGTGCCTTGGCTTCCTTTAAGTCAGCCTCAATACCCTTGCTAATTGTAGAAGTCGGGTACGGTCATTTCCAAGTACCCAAACAGGGACCGCTGTCTTTAGTTTTTGTATTTTCAGTCCTTAGACCATCCATGAACGCCCTACAAAAAAATTCTCTGGGGTCCATTTGTGTCATGTCAAAATTCTCATCAGCCCAATGGTCTTCCATTTGAAAAGGAAGAAACTTGTACACTTTCTGTGGGTCCCTGGTGGTTACTCCTGTACTCCCACGTTCGTCCTGTTGTCCCCTGACACCAGGTCATGAGGTGTTTTCATAAGGGGACCCCTGATTCCTTTGATCTGGGACCAAACTCCCCTGCTGGCATATAAGGCTGTAAAAGCACTTGTCATAATACGGTACATCCCTGGGGTCATTTTAGTTCTGCAAAGTCCATCTAAGTCAAGCCATGTTGCCCCATAAAAATTTGGTTGATCTGTCCTAAATAACGTCCAAAGGGGAGGGGTTTTGTCAGTGGGTCAGGACAGTTCTGCATGAGGGACATCTGCTCTGGTGGGGTCCATGGCCTCCAGTCATTGTGTCTTATCTGGATTACTTGGTCCGGGTTTGCTGGCTGACCATCTGCTGCTGGTGGCCCCGGTACTGTTTGTCTGGACACTCTAGTGAAGACGGGGGCCAACAAGTCAGTATCTTTGTCATTTGAGTATGGACGAGGGCGTCCACACGCACAACAAGTGTCCTTCCAATCAGGATTCTGTTGTCCACATATACCAGTCCACCCTTCCGGACTCTGCACTGTGCTAGGGGCTGAGGGGCCCACAGCGGCTATATACGGGGGCGGAGGCTTATTTACAATCCATCCACCGGTAAGCAGATCATACTTCCACCCACACGCTAGCTTCCTTAGCTGTACATACTAGACAAAAAGTCTATGTTTCCCCAATTTATGATCATAAATAGCACTACTCAGATTCACCATTGTTTCCTGCCATCTATCTAAATCTAATGCTCTCTCTCCTTCCATGCCTAAGGTCCTCAAAATCTGTTTCAGTTCTTTGGTTGCTTTAGACCCATGTTTACTCTCAAGTATCTTCCTAAGTGATACAGGTCTATCTATCCCTTAACGACTTCTTGACTTCCCCTGACCCATTCTTGCATCCCGTTTGTCTTAAGTGCCTTATGGGGAATGTATCCTCTCCTGTGAGGGACTTATGCAAGGGATCTTTTCTTATCCCTATTCCTTCCCCTTGGCTTCCTCTTAAGCACCAAGTATTCTTATCCCTATTCCTTCCCCTTGGCTTCCTCTTAAGCAGCAAGTGTATTCCAGGGGTCTGTATACCCCCCCTTTGTCTCCTGTATATCGTATACAGCAAAGGCTAATACTGGGATCAGGATTAGAAGTTCTTCGAACATACTAGAGTGTCTAAAGTTTTGGACCCTTCTTCCTATCGCTTTCTTTCTTTTTGTCCCGTTTTACCACTTTCACACCATACACCATCCTTTCAAAATGCAAGTGTGTAGTTCAATCAGAATCAGTCATGGGACTTATAAACATACGCTTCACCAACTTCCCAACATACAACTGTCACTTAGTTTGCCGTTTTACCGAGGTTAAGCATGGGATCATGCCCCTCCTTTCAGAGCGCAGGACATGTCTCAGTTTTGGCAATCCTCTTCCCTAATTTTGACAAATACATGAACAGCTCAATACATTCACACGATTCTATCCAACCCCACTGGCAGGGTTCTTTGTCTATCAAATAGGACCGGACATTACCAACCTCTATATGTACTTTGGGACGGGTCGGGGATCACAGTCAACGGAAGGCACAGAAACCATCGTAAGAAACATAAAAGTGTTTTCTTACCTGGCCAGTAGGTTCTGAGCGTTCCCGGCTGAGTGTATCCAAGTGACCCGTTCCTCTGTATCCCTGTTCGAGGCGCCAGCTATTAGGTTTAGCCAATTGAGAGTGATCACAAACTCTTACTGTCCAGTACGGGAGTGGATGTAATTTTAGATGCAGCTGCAGTCTGCAATCGCTCATATAATGGAACAAAGTGAGACAATCGTGCTCAACCATATAAGCAGTCTGGTGCTGAGAGCACATCAGAACTGAGCTTTATTTGCAGATTACAAGTTTTTATACATTTTGGGAGTTGTTCACTTCAGCACAAAGTAAGGTGAGATAATGTGTAACTATTGTCTTATCTCTCTGGTCAGAGCGAGTTACAATCAGTGTCTTGTTGTCCGAATAGCTGTCCTGAGGTTAGCAAACACACACATTGTTCAGGTTTCCTTGAAGATGGCAAATATACACAGATTGTCCAGTTCAGCTGAATTTCGGAGTTAACTCTTTCCTGCATCCTTAACACCACGCACATCACGCACACATACAGCTCATCACCACGCACATCACGCACACATACAGCTCAGCACCACGCACATCACACACAGATACAGCTCAGCACCACGCACATCACACACAGATACAGCTCAGCACCACGCACAGATACAGCTCAGCACCACGCACAGATACAGCTCAGCACCACGCACAGATACAGCTCAGCATCACGCACAGATACAGCTCAGCATCACGCACAGATACAGCTCAGCATCACGCACAGATACAGCTCAGCACCACGCACATCACACACACATACAGCTCAGCACCACGCACATCACACACAGATACAGCTCAGCACCACGCACAGATACAGCTCAGCACCACGCACAGATACAGCTCAGCACCACGCACAGATACAGCTCAGCACCACGCACACATACAGCTCAGCACCATGCACATCACACACACATACAGCTCAGCACCGCGCACATCACACACACATACAGCTCAGCACCATGCACATCACACACACATACAGCTCAGCACCGCGCACATCACACACACATACAGCTCAGCACCGCGCACATCACACACACATACAGCTCAGCACCACGCACATCACACACAGATAAGACGCCCCCACCACACACACACGATACAGCTCAGCACCACCAAGATACCCAGCCACCAAAATCACAAAAAACTCAGCACCCACGCCATACAAACCCCCGCCCCATCCATCACACACGTACAGCTCAGCACCATGCACATCACACACACATACAGCTCAGCACCATGCATCAACACAATACAGTAGCCCATGCGCATACACACAGGGCTCAGTACAGGCAGTTACACACAGGCTCGCTATGTCAAATTCACCGTACAGCTCAGCTATGTGCAAGTTACACACGTACAGCTCAGCTATGTGCAAGTTACACACGTACGGCTCAGCTATGTGCAAGTTCCCAACGAACGGCTCAGTATGGCAAGTTACACACGTCGGCTCACTATGTGCGTTCCCACAACTCGGCTCGCTACGGGCACGTTACAACACACGCTATACGGGGCGTTCACCGGCTCACTACAGGAAGTTAACACGGCTCACTACGGGACGTTTTACCCCCCGGGCTCGCACGGCACGTTACCACACACGGCCGCTACAGGCCTTAAAAACCACGGCTCAGTACAGGCCGTTACCACACAGGCTCACTACGGAACGTTACACACCACGGTCAGTACAGGCCGTTACACACACAGGGCTCAGCTACGGAATTACACACACCGGTAGCACAGGCCATTACACAGCACGGTCAGCTACAGCACATTCACAATGGCCAGAACAGTACATTAACACAGGGTTTCGCCCCCTGCATATTTACACATAACTCAGCAAAGGGACATTAAAACACGGCTTAGCTTACCTTTTTAAACCCCCAAAAAGATAACACTTTGCACATTACTCACACGGCTAAAAACTAACCAATACACACCCGGGCCCTCGCTACCCCGCGCATTACCAAACTGCTCGTACACCCAGGCTCAGACAGGCACATTTCACCAGGGTCGCTACAGGCACATTTCCACACGGCTCAGCTACGGGGCCTTTTCCACAGGTCAGTACAGGCACATTTCCACAGGGGCTCAGCTACAGGCACATTACACACATATGGCTAAGGTACGCGCACATTATACATACAAGGCTCAGCTACACACACACACGACTCAGTTACACGCAAATTACACACACGGCTCACCTACACACACTACACGCGAGCACGCCTCAGCTACACACGTTACACGCACACTACACGCCTCAGCTACGCACACTACACGCGAGCACACCTCAGCCACACGCACCTTACACACGAGCACGAATCAGCTACACACATGATACGCATCAGCTACACGCACATTAGACGCACACACGCCTCAGCTACACGCACATTACACCCGAGCACGCCTCAGCTAAAAACCTTTTACACCGAGCACGCCTCACTACACGCACATTAAAACCCAGCACGCCTCAGCACAGCACATTACACCCAGCACCCTCGGGCTACACGCACATTCCCCCGAGCACGCCTAGTACACGCCTTACCCCCCGAGCACGCCTCACACACGCCCCTTTACACCCGAGCACGCCCAGCACACGACATTCACCCCGAGCACGCCAGCTCACGCATTACACCCGAGCACGCCTCAGTACCCGCCCCATTACCCCGAGCCGCCTCAGCTACCCGCACATCGCACGCACGCCTCAGCTACCCGCACATCGCACGCACCCCTCGTACCCCGCCTTGCCGCAGCCTCACTACCCGCAATCGCACCCACCCTCAGCTACCCGCACATGCACCACGCCTCAGTCCCCCGCCATCGCAGCCCCTCAGAAACACTACCCTCACTACATACATGTTACCGTGGCACGCCTCACTACACGGTTACAGTCCACGCCTCAGCTACACGCACATTCGTCACGCCTCAGCTACAGCACTTGCGGCACGCCTCAGCTACACGCGCATTGCGTGCACGCCTCAGCTACACGCACATTGCGTGCACGCCTCAGCTACACGCACATGCGTGCACGCCTCAGCTACACTCACACCATTGCGGGCAACCGCCTCAGCTACCGCACTATTGCTGCACCGCATCAGCTACACGCACATTGCATGCACGCCTCAGCTACACGCACATTGCATGCACGCCTCAGCTACACGCACATTGCGTGCACGCCTCAGCTACACGCACATTGCGTGCACGCCTCAGCTACACGCACACATCTGCTGCACGCCTCAGCTACACGCACATTGCGTGCTCACAGACCTCAAACACACACATTACACACGACCACGCCTCAGCTACACGCACATTACACCACGCGAGCACGCCTCAGCTACACGCACATTACACGCGAGCACGCCTCAGCTACAGACACATTACACGCAAGCACGCATCAGCTACATCCAGCCTTCAGCTTATGCAGATACAACAGCAAACACAGCCAGCACCTGATCATATAACTGCCTGACTCCTCCCCTCCATGTGACATCATCACAGGTCCTGGCAGCACACAGCACGTCACATGACCCTCCCTCCATGTGACATCATCACAGCTCCTGCAGCACACACAGCCACGTTACTCCTCCCTCCATGTGACATCATCACAGGTCCTGGCAGCACACAGCAGTCACATACTTCCGTCCTGCAGGTGGATGGAATGTTAATGTGGTAATTATTATCCCCTTCCTTCCACTGACTGTTTTTGGTCCTTACCTCTTGCAGCCCCCCACCCCCGCAGTACTATAGCCCTTGGGCGTGCTCGCCTCTTCAGGGAGGGCTGTAGTTTGTGTTGTTTTTCCTGGCTGCTTCTAGTAGAAGGCAGTGAGGCTCCAGCGCCAAACTTTGTTTGCTGCCGTCTATCACTGCAGGAGATAGATGGCGTCCACCTCGGCTTCCTGCTGTGTAAATGTCACTGCTTGTTGGCCAGGGGAGCAGGTGTCGGGGTTTAGGATCTGAAGCAGATATGTGCATGAATCCCTTGTGAACGTACGGGCCAGGGAAATTGAGCTCTGCATTGCTGGTTGATCCCTCCGCATGTGAGCGCCACAACAGGACTGTCATAACATATCCTCCCCAAAGATAACAGCACTAATTGCTGTGTGATGCACAGCCGGACCAATAATACCAGCAGCAAGTTCTGGTTTATTAACAGCTCACATCAGTGTTTAAAACCCCTTAACGTCGGGCGGTGCAAGGTCGTACGCTTGCATGGACATCTTTTTGGCATCGCTGCAGACATCGGGGTTTTGGCGGCTCTCCGGCGCCGCAGCAGAGCAGAAACAGAAGCTTTACTTCACAGGCCCGATTCTCAGTGGCAGCCTCTGCAGCACCAGGGATCGGGGAAACCTCTGCTTCCCCGCATTAAACCCGTTGATTGCTTCGGTTCCCTGCTGGCGTTACAGCGTTTGGCGAGCAACATTTAAAGAAAGTGAGTCTCAAGAGTAGATAAGCTCTGAGGAGTTTTCCAAAGCGAATTTGGGAGAGCTGTCTGTGAGGGTAACGGAGCAGGCAAGCACTCCCAGTAATGGCCCACTGGTCCACATTGATGGCGTCCTGTGTGTCGTCCTCAAGCTGCACTTTAGCTGAAGGCTGGTGACCAAGACCTTAAGAGAGTAGTGTGGTGGGAGATGCCTGCTCACCTCCTAGTCAGAGCCCACAATAATATCTTGGGAGATAACCGTCTGTACTTCGGGAGATGCAAAATCTGCAGCCCGTAAGTTCGGGGTCTGCGAGGAACAGAGTGTAAGCCACCAGCACTACCCATGCGCAAGCCGCGTGCACACAGCCAACGGCCACAGCAACCGTGACAAGGGCCTGTGACAACTACGACTCCCATTCTCTCTCCTCTGCTCGTGAGCTGCTGCAGTACATCACACCCTGGGAATTTCCAGTGTTATCAGACTTTGGATTAACTCTTAATTGCCTCCTTTCATCACTACCTCCGCTACCTTCTTCCACACTTTTAAAATGCTGAGTTATGCAAACTGTCGTACTAGGGGAGTTATCTACCAGGCTACTTGCCCCTGCCCACGAATGTATGTGGGGAAGACCATCCGGGAGATAAGACGGAGAATCCAAGAACAAGTTGGGGATGTGAAACACAATCGAGATACTCCCCTTGCTAGACACATGAATACTAAGCACAAAGGGAATCCATTGTCTTTAACTTTCTCAGTTATTGAAGTTGTTTTCCCATCGCCGAGGAAGGAAGATTTTGAGAAAAAGATCCTCCAAAGGGAGACTAATTAGATCTACCGATTAAAAACACTGCACCCCTACGGCATAAACAATTCTTTATCATTTTCGTCATTTATTTGATCTCTCCCAGTCTCATCTTTATTTTTCTGTATTAATATCATTATAAACTCAATAGTATCAATTTATGATTGCCTATATTCATAGACAATCATGGCAGATGGGAAGGATTAGTTACAATTTCCTTCACTGTAACAAATATCTATTAACAGGCTTCCTTTATGATAATTGCCTTTTTTATTTTTCCCATATTTTTGTTACTTATGAGATTATTCCTTCTATTTTATTTATCTAAGTACGTGGAAGTGATGTAGCTGTGCGGACCCGGTTTTATAATTAAAAACATCGTTGTTTCCGCTCTTTATATCCTGAGAATCACTCAATACCTGATATTCGACTTACTTTATGATCTTAGTTCATGATTTAGTGATACTATGTTTTAGAACGGCGCTATCTTAATTGTAGATACATCTTTGCCACGGAGTGTCTATCCGTGGTTTGCGTGCGCAGGCGCGTTTGTGAGGGCAGAGCTGACCATTGTGCGGGATGCCGGTATTGTGACTTTGAATATCGGTTCTTTATTAATAGCGTACACTTCCGGGTGCCACACACGTGGGTTAGCGGTGACGCCCTTTTGGGGATATTTAACTGGCAATTTACCAGCAGTGGGTCTGCCGGTTTTCATCTTTGTTCAGCTCACACAACTGAGGCTTAACTCCTCTTTGGTGGCATCTTCAGTATCATATATCCAGGAACACAGTGAAGGGACGTAAGCAATATCCTATTGCCTATTGTGTATATTGATATCACTACCCTTTGATGTGATAATGTTTATATGGCACCGTTCTGATTTTTGCCGAGTGTAATTAGGCGTTCTTAATGTTTTATCATAACAAGATTTTCTGTATTGGACCTGATCTTTGATGCACCATATCAGCTGACCTTATAAAGTAATTGGTGTATACTGTTCCCTGATGAACCCACGATATGTGTGGGAGAAATGCGTTGGGACAGGGAATCATTGTTTTACTCTTTCCCATTAGATTCGGGATAGGGATTTTTCTGTATTTCACTTTTGCTGGTTGTGTGTTTTATTTTTTGTTAATAATGAGTCAATTGTGGGTCAAAAGCAAATTGAGGATTTGTTACATCCAACAGAGGGCGCTGTGGGTCGTCTTCAGCCCCATTCATAATGCTTGTGATATGCTGAACTAAGTAGAGGCGTAAAAAGCAAAACAAACTCTACAAGCTGTTCGTTCGTTGCTCTCCCTAATGAGAGAACTTCCCTACCTGAGCACTCGATGCCTCCCAACACAGCCATCCAGTATCGCTCTGCTCTGCAACTGAAGAAGGGACAAAAATCCCGAACCATGTTGTCTGCAGATGATAGATCTGGCGTGCTAAAATCATTTTTGCTACTCACGACTGGTTGGGTCAATAGAAAAATTGATGATTTTTTTATTACTCCAACAAGGGCGCTGTGGGCATCTCAGCCCCTTTCCCAATAATGCCTTTGATATGCAGATGCTAAGTAGAGGGGCTAAAAGGCAAAACAAAACTCTACAAGCCGTGTTTGTTCGGTGCTCTCCCTAAGGAGAGAGATCTTCCCTTCCTTATTTTTGTTAAGTATTTGTATTTTTTTGTATTTATGGTACACGGGTGAGGGACGGTGTAGGGTATTTAGGGTAGGATCGAGAGCGGGGATCGCCCCTTTTGGGGCGGGTTTTCCGCTGGTCATGTAAGAATTATTAATAGGGTATAATAGGAATTTGTCTTTCCCGTTTTTTAAAAATGTTTAATTAAAGCTTATTTTTTATCTAATTGTATCGAGCCCTAAGGTATAAATTACAGAACAACAACATTGGTAGCCATTATATATGTCATGTGAGCACTGCTGCTTGTGATGGTCTACATGCTGGTCACAGGCCATAACATACTGGTAACCTGATGTGGCCAGTGATGGTGGAGCGCTCATGTGAGGGATACAGTGCTCTGTGACACTGAACATGGAGGAGCTTCCTATACAAGCTATTCAACTCATGTTCCAATCCATCCAAGAGAGAGAACACAACATCTGCTCTGTAATATCTCCTCACATTTCCCCTTATTATCTGCAGTAATTGTATTTTTTTACATGGGATTTTCTGTGTTTTTAATATTGTCCTATCTTTCTTTCCATTCAGATCTCTACAATATAGGATCCTCTCAATAATAAGCATCTATATAGGCAAATTTTCCTGATTGACTTGACAAGAATGAAATGGTGATAGAGACAAGTTGGCATGAGAGTAATATAAATCTCACCCTAGAGATAATCTCCCAGCATACCGAGAGGTAAGAGTTTTCTGATGATGTCACAATTACATCATTCTTATCTATGGTAATAACAGATGGATATTACTGGGGAGGGGGCTCTGATATAGTCACATTAACATCACTCTTATCATATGTAATACAGATGATATGACTGGAGAGGGGAGAGGGCTCGGAATGTTTGTAGTGATAATATTAATGTTTCTCTTGCATGAACAAGATTACACAGTAATGAAGAAGACTTCTAGTGAGTCCACTGTCATAGAGGGCGCAAGCATGGGGCCCCCACCTCACTACCTGGTACAGAGAGAAATTAATGAACAGAAGATCCTAGAACTCGCCAACAAGATCATTGAGCTGCTGACTGGAGAGGTGAGGCTGCTGGGAATCTGCTGGGAACAATTTATACAGTAACACCACTGGAGGTTTCTGGGTAAAGTGATTGTAATCCAGTTTTTAATGTGTCATGGTTTATCCTATAAGGTATCAGGACGTTGCCGTCTATTTCTCCATGGATTAGTGGGAGTATTTAGAAGAACACAAGGACGTCAAGATAGAGGATCTGCAGACTCTCTCATCTCCAGGTGATTCCTCTCCTCTCCTGCATTCATAACTGTTCACAAACTCATAATCAGTAATGGTTCTGTAGAGCACAGAGGAGTATGGGTTATTAGCTTCACTAAGAAATCAATGGTGTAGCTGTAAACAACCATAAAAGAGGGCAAAAATGAAACCTTCCAAGGAGCAAGTTATTAATTCCATTCCTTATGCTGTAGGAGTGGGGAATAGTCTGGACTCCACTTGGTAAAAATAAGGTAAAAAAATAGGCTTTGATCCACTGGGTTTTAAGGCCATGATATTCACCTTAAGCATTGGCTCACATGATATTGTAAGGTGATAAAGCTTACAAAACCCCGGTGGTTCAATGAACAATCAGAAGAGAAGTTCGAGGGGGAGAGCACATCAGTGAGGTTTTCTAATCTACACAGGTCAAGCTGTCGCGTCCCTTATGCCTGACATCAACGATTCCTCCCTGGGATCATATCATTGTTCTGTCATGGTTAATGAACCTCTTCAGCTGCATTCATAGTCTCCATGAAAAAGTTCCATAAATTTAATTTCTTGTTTTGCTTTTAATCGCAAAAAATCTCACTAAAGTTTTGCAATTTTTTCACTTTCCCTTTCAGCAATTTATATATAGGAGGATGTAGAGTTTTTTTCTAAGCTCCGTTTGTGAGCAGGGGCTAAGAGTTTGCAGTTCAGGCTTTCAGTGCTTTTCTTTTTATTATTTTGTATTTTTTTTGTTTTGTTTATTTTCACATATATTACCACCCTGTCCTGATCTCTGGATATTTTTGCAGATTTGTTTGCTGTAGCTTATCTGATAGCACGTCTATCTTCAACTGTCTCCCATCTTCCTCCAACTCTCTTCCTTTGACCCACTGCAACCTGGTTTCCGATCCCCTCACGCACAGAAAACTGCCCTTACCAAAGTCACCAACGACTTTGTAACTGCTAAAGCCTCACGCCATTACTCTGTGCTTCTCCTCTTAGACTTGTCCTCTGCCTTTAACACTTCCCTCCTGCTACAAATCCTCTTGTCCCTCGGCATCACAGACTTGGCCCTTTTCTGGATTTCCTCATATCTCTCTGATTGGACATTCAGGGCGACATGTATGATTTATGGTGCTTTGACGGCAATTTTAAAGCGCATAAGAATGCTGTAGAATGCACCTGATTTATCCAGTCTACTGCGAGTCATAAATTAGGCACATTCTAGCGCAGAAACGACAATTCTGGCTCAGGTAAACAACTTTGAGAGGGGTTTACCTGTTCCAGCAGTAATGTGCCGAGAGTTGCCGCACTGAAGCTATAAATCTGTAGCTATAAACTACAAACCCCGCCTCCCGTGAACCAGATATTGGCATGTATCTAAACACCACACAATAGGGAATAGACAAGAGAAGGGTAGATTGACTATCGACTTCTTATTCACTGATTTACCAAGGGCAAACAAACTAAATAGTTATCTTGTTAGTCTACTACATTGTCATTTGTGGGTTAGGGGCAGGTACTTTGTTGTAGGAATCAGCAACATTTTGGCAACAGTGTTGATTTGTAAGATCGAATTAAAGCTATAGCGAACGGGGCTGCACTAGATGTCACCTTCAGTGTCTCTAAGTCTGGCACGACCTCCGCCTCTCGCACCCCCCCCCCCGTCTCTCTGTTGGTGTCCCTCCGAGGTCATTCCTAGGTCCCCTACCCTTCTCTATCTACACTCTTGGTCTGGGTCAGCTAATAGCATCACATGGCTTTCAATACCTCATGTATGCTGACGATGCCCAACTTTACACCTCCGGCCCAGACATTAACTCTCTGCTTTCCCAGATTCCAGACTGTCTATCATCCATATCCTCCTTCTTCTTTTCCCGTCTCCTAAAACTTAATGTAGAGAAAACTGAATCCGTCAACTTTCCACCATCCCACTCTATCCCTTCACCTGATCCTCTATCCATAATCAACTGCTCACACACTCACCAGTCCTGCAAGTCTGCTGCCTTGGGAAAACCCTTAGAATGTTGCTTTGTCCTATCAAACCACTACATCCAAATCCTTACCTCTGCCCTTCACACTTCCCACCTGAAAAAATATCTCTCGAATTCTGTTAACCCTGATACTACAAAAATGCTAGTCCATGACCTTGTAATTTCCCGCCTAGATTACTGCAACATCCTTCTCTGCGGCCTCCCGTCTAGCACTCTTGCTCCCCTTCAAACCATCCTCTACTCTGCTGCCTGTCTTATCCACCTTTCTCCCCGATACTCCCCTGCCTCTACCCATTGCCCAGTGAATTAATTTCAAGTTACTAACCATGACCTATAATACTCTCCATAACCTCTCCCCTCCATACCTCTCTGCCTTAATCTCCCAGAGAACTCCCCTCTCCAACCTCCGTTCCTCACAGGACCTTCTTCTCTGCTGTCCTCTTGTCAGCTCCTTACACAACCGTCTCCAAGATTTCTCTCCTGCTTCACCCACACTCTGCAACTCACTACCCAAACACATCAGACTCTTCTCCAAAAGCAACCTGAAAACCCATCTATTCAGGAGCCAATAACCTACAACAACTCCTCTGTGACTACACCCACCACAAACATGTCTGCCCTCAACTGCTGTCTCTTTCCCCCTTCCTTGTAAATTTTAAGCCCTCACTGGCAAGGTCCTCTCTCCCTCTATACCAGTTGTTAGTCATCTAATGTCACCATTGTACTTGTTTGTCGTATATTATGTATGTAACCCCCTTGAATGTACAGCGCCCTGGAACCAATGGCGCCCTAAAATGTATAATAATAATAATATTACCACGTAAAGGGGGAATACTGTCTCCAGCACTGACTGTGGTAGTTGATTTGAATCTGTTAAGACCCAGAAGCTTCTATAGTAGGCCAGCTCCTTGGCGATCAATTTGAACTTCTGGGCATGGGAACAGACTGATCTCTCGGATTAATGTCTGTATGGAATATATATATATATTTTTAATAGCTTGAAGCTCGGTGCATGGACAGGCACTAACAGCTAGTGGAGATGCTTTCAACAAGTTATTTAGCAGACACCTTTTTTAGATCCTCCAGCACCTCATATCGGAGATGATAGCCACTACTACTATTAAGGTTATATTCACACATTCAGTTTTTGATCTATTTTTTATGTAGATTTAGCTGAAGTCAGGGGCAAATTATAAAGGATGAAAAAGTGTCAAGTGCTATTTTTTTTGTATCCGCTCCCAGTTTTGTGTTCAAAATTAAATAAAAAAGTGCATGGGATAATCCAACCGTACACTGGCACCAAAGCCATGACTGCTTCATATATGACCATCCTACTCCTCTGTACTGGAGAGCATGTAGTTGTAAGGGATGGAGTCAAGACACCACCTACTATCAGTGACTCACAGATCCCATTATAATACTCCATTGGGCATTTGCTGGATCCAATAGTGATAGGCACATGGATACAGGACCCTGGGAAGAGCGTGCCTTCAAACAGAAGTGGAAAAGGCAATCACCAATCTATTGGTCCTTGCTCAGAGGCCTACGTTAAAAATTAATCTGTGTGCCACCACGTGGCATTTGCTTGGCAATTAGTATGGACTTTTTCCTATACAGAAAATGTTATGAAATATCAGTATAACTTTTAAGGTAATATTTATCAAAAGTAATAAAATCTGTTTTATTCTTGGCAGGTGACTGTACCAGGAGCTCAGACGAACATATGATATTGTCAGATTTTAAAGCAGATGATAGTGGTATCACATGAAGAGCATACTTTTTATCCAGACATAGCCTCAGCCATTCCCCCCAATGATCTTCATGCTGAATTCCTATAAGCAGAGTCCTATATCTGATTCACCACGAGTCTGTTGAGCAAAATAAAAAATCTCATAAGGGGTGTAGAACATCAATGTCACACAGGAGAGCAGCCATTTTCCTGTGCAGAATGTGGAAAATGTTTTGCTCACAAATCTAGTTTTGATATACATCAAAGAACTCACACAGGAGAGAAGCCATTTTCATGTTTTGAATGTGGGAAATGTTTTAGTCGGAAATCACATCTTCCTCAACATGAAGTAACTCACACTGGAAAGAAGCTGTTTTCATGTTCAGAATGTGGAAAACATTTTAGGGACAATTCATATCTTGTTCAACATAAAAGAACTCACACAGGAGAGAAGCCATTTTCATGTTCAGAATGTGGCAAATGTTTTACTATAAAATTACATCTTATTCAACATAAAATAATTCACACAGGAGAGAAGCCGTTTTTCTTTTCAAATGTGCAAATGTTTTACTCAGAAATCAGGTCTTGTTCATCATGAAAGAACTCACAAAGGAGAGAATCCATTTTCCTGTTCAGAATGTGGCAAATGGTTCACTCAGAAATCACATCGTGTCCGACATGAAAGAACTCACACAGGAGAGAAGCCATTTTCATGTTCAGAATGTGGCAAATTTTTACTGTGAATTCGCATCTTGTATGCACATGAAAGAATTCAAACGGAGAGAAGCCATACTTCTGTTCCGAATGTGGCAAATGTTTTACTATGAAATCAAGTCTTGTTCGACATGAAAGAACTCACTAGGGAGAGAAGCTGTTTTCATGTTCAGATTGTGGCAAATGCTCAGAAAACGCGTCTTCTTCAACATGAAAGAACTCACATATCTATTTTTTGCAGATAACACCAAGCTACCATATGTAGCGTAGTGCAATCTATGGAAGATGTTCACAAAGTGCAAGCAGACCTGGACACACTGAGTGTTTGGGGGGGGGGGCATACACTGGCAAATTAAGTTGAATGTGGATAAATGTAAGGTTTTTAGGCATCTGGTAGGAATAAATCTGTAGGCATCATATGTCCTAGTGGTAAAAAACTGGGAGAATCGCTTGTTGAAGAAAGATCTGAGCATTCTTTAGATCTTAGACGACAGAACAGCATGCAGTGTCAATTCAGCTCCTATAAGGCCAGCCAGGATATTAGCGTGTATTAAGAGCATGGACTCCGCCTGAGACAGAGGATGTAATATTACTGCAGTCTAAAGCATTGGTGTGGCCTCACTTGGAATATGTTGTTCAGTCTGGCTCCAGCTTATAGAAAAGATGTAATGGAGCTAGAGAGAGTGCAAAGACGAGCAACCAAACTTAGAAGGGTAATGGAACACCTTAGTTATGAGGAGAGATTATTTAGTCTTGAGAAAAGACAGCTCTGGGGGACATGATTAATTTATATAAGTATAATAAATGGTCCCTAACAAAAAGTATGGGGAAAAATTATTTTCATGTAAAGCCCCCACAAAAGACAATAGTAAATTCCTTCGGCTGGAGAAAAAAAGAGATAAGCGTTCTTTACTGTGAGCCCAGTAAATCTGTGGAACACCACCTGAGAGCTCTCACAGCAGGAACAGTATTCGAGTTTCACGAAACGCTTAATAACTACCTGAAATTAAAGACTTTAGTTATGTATGTAGCCATATAAAATTCTAGATTCAGTATGATGGCATCACTGGGATCAGAAAGTGAAATTTTCCTTAAGCATTGGTTCTGCCCCCCTTTTTTTTTATTATTATTTTTTTATGGGTTCCAAGCACTCATCCAGTAGGTAAACTAGCTTAAAATCCTTATCTCCTCCTTTTCACCCACAATTTCCCCACCCTTTGTTGAACATGATGGATATATGTCTTTTTTTCAACCGTACTAACTATTAACTAAGTGGTATAGCTACTGTGACGATCAATCATAAATAAAGACTATAGAAGTCAGGACATTACAACATAAAAAACTTTTTTGTTAAAGTTGTACAATATATGAAAACCTGGACTTACTGGTAACATAAATTATATCAATCCCCTCAAGTAAAAGGCAATGCATTAGTTATACCACACGGAGAACAGGAAAAAAATCTAATCCATATGTTGTTGAAAATGATACTTTCAGCTATTTTTCACTTGCACCTCGACGTGCCAAGAGAAACCAGGCCATTCTCAGATTAATTTGTCGTGGAGACCGTCAACACACAGGTCAAGAGCTGTGGACAGCTCTACACACTCAGACCAACCAGTGGCTGGGTGCTAAGAACCTGGCGCCTGGCAAAGTGGTGTGTGACAGCGGGAGCCCTTAAGATTAGTAGACATAAGCACATCCCTTGCCTGATACACATCATGAACATGGTTGTGCAGAAATATCTCAAGCACTACCTTGACTGTCTTCTGAGGAAGGCTCGAGGTCTTAGCTCCAGGGCTGTGGAGTTGGAGTCGGTGCCTATTTTGTTGGAGTCGGAGTCAAAGTCGTTATAAAATGGACCGACTCCCAAAATATATAATAAGTTGTCTCCATAAAGTTCGATGCAGTGCAAAAGAGCAAGAGGAATTGGGTCTTGCCAATTGCTACTGCTCCCATATAACACCTTTATCACATGAGGAGTGTAATTGATGACATGGAGCAGGCAAAGCGCTGCCCCAGGGAAAAAGATTCTGCTGCCATGTCAAACAGATTTCAGCAACATTTTTCAACTGCTTTCAAAGAAGTAGAAGAGTTCAAGCTTTCATCAAAACTGGCTCGAAGGGCAATCCCTTTATACCCTGACATTGTTAGAGAGTTGCCCCTGTGGTCACCCGCTTTGCCCCACAACCCAAGTTTAGTGTAGAGAGGCCGTCTCTAGCCTGGAAATAAGGAGATCCAACGTGAGATCATTGTATGCAGGATGGAGGCATACTATTCTCATACTATCAGACTCCCACAAATGTTACTGCAGTGTTTTTTTTTATTTTACATATTTACACTTTTTTTTATGTTTCTAAAGTCATATCCGATAAATATATTTTACACTGACAAGCAAAAGGGAAACAATGTTTGAACTGTGTGACTTTCAAGGCTCCATATCTCACCATGTCAAACACAGCTTTGTACATGAGGCTACTGTAAATTTATATACAGTCTCTTATACCTATCTTATATGATACATAAATTTGACTTTGTCAAGGTATTAGCATCTACTTAGTTCTGGCAGATTATTTCCTGTAACTGCATTGTTACTGTTTTGCTTATAAAAATCAAAATGTTAGGGCGACATGTATGAAGCTCGCCATGTTGGGGCGCATGTTTTCACCAGTTTTCCGGCGAAATTTGCGCCTGACTTATGTCGGCGCCAGGGCGCGCTCATACATAGCATGTAAAGTCCGCTACGCCTCGTCAGTGTGTGTGGCGTTCAGTCGGGACTTTAGGCGCAGTGCGGGGCTGCGCCTAAGATTCGCCGCCCGAGGTAGTGCGCTCATACATATCATGTAAAGTCCACCGCGCCTCACCAGTGTGTGGGGCGCAGTGCGGGACTTAGGCGCCTCACATGTATTCCGATTTGAGACAGGCTGGAAAACAGCGAGAAATCATTAAAGATGTCCATGCGGAGTGTGAATCAAAAAATTTATTAGGTATAAAACATTCTCTGAAAAAGAGCTGAAGCCTACTAAAAAAATACATAAATAAAATCACTTTCCAAAAATCAAGAACGGCACTACATTGGGAATTTGGATATTGAAAATTGCCAGGAAATACAGTAATATAAATTCTGTAAGCTATTCTCATTGGTCGGCAGAAACCAGCCAATCAGAATAGGAGCGACAGTGAACCATTATAGGGTATACCTGGGTTAGTTTAGATGTTTCTAGCCTCTATTCCTCTATACCACACTATGTTGCCATCCTGGCAGTATCATATTTTTTGAAAAAATACAGTAACTATACAGAAGAACTGTGCCAATTCATCATCTTGGCTTTAGAATTTCTCCTACAAAGTAATTTTTTCAAATTTCAAAATGAGTTCTTTCTTCAGCTGGTTGGAGCCCCTATGGGCGCAACCTTCTCCCCCACTTTAGCCAACATTGTTATGGCATGGTGGGAAGAGCAATACATTTATTGTAATTCTAATCCCTTTGCACAGTGTATAGTGTGGTATGGGCGCTACATTGATGACCTCTGGGGTCGTGATGTGGCGCTCATACCACACTTCATTGACTGTCAATTGTAACCCTCTTAATTTAACCTTTACGGGTACTTGGCATATGGAGTCTATCTCGTCTTTGGATATTCAGTTGAGAGGAGATGTGTCCACTCACACTGTCCATACTTCTCTGCATAGGAAAATCAACTCAGGCACTACAATTCTTAGGGCCAATAGTTGCCACTCCAGGAACACAATAAAGGCAATTCCATATGGAGAATTTTTAAGAATACGTAGAATCTGTAGCAGTGAAGAGGACTTTCAGCTATGTGCTGACAACACAGAAATTAGGCTTCTGCAAAGAGGATATAAAAAGAAGGATCTAGATGTAGCCAGGAGAAAAGCATCAGGTATTAGAGAGATTTATTACATCAAACTATCCAATCTAAGGAGAGGAAATACGCAAATAATTTGACTTTCACCACTAACTACAGCAGGGATTTTAACAGGATCAAAAATATTTTTATGAAAAATCTCAACATATTACGTCAAGATCCTCTTACTGCTGCAGTCATAGATAAAGGAGTTGTTTGCATTCCGAATAGAGGCATTACAATTGGCAACATTGTAGCCCCTAGTGTACATCGGCACATAACGACCCCCCAAACATGGCTTACACACCAAGGATTTCATAAGTGTGCTGGTACGCGCTGTACAGTGTGTCCATATACTTTAAAAACTACTTCTCATAGCAATACGGACAATTCTTTTTCTTACACTATCCATGATTTCATTAATTGCAATAGTCATCATGCCATTTACACAATAGAGTGTACTTGCTGTAATCTCAAATAAATTGGCAGCACTATTCGTAAAATTAAAACGCGCGGCGCTGAACATTTGGCAGATATAACAAAAAAACATTCAAATGCTTCAGGTGCTGCCAAGCATTTTTTGGATAAACATGATGGCGATATATCACACTTCAGGTTTTATGGCATAGAACTGGTACATCACCCTTATCGGGGGGTGATTGGACTCATAAATTGAGAGTGCGAGAAGCGAATTGGATTTTAAAATTAAAAACCAGAACTCCATTAGGGCTTAATCTCAGAAATGATTTATACTATTTATATTAATAATTTTCTATCATGCTCTACTTATTAGGCTGCATTATACAGCTCTTATGCTCTGGCTAGATCCACTGCGCTTCTTGTTTCCCTCTCATCATTGTGATCATGTGATGCATATATTGTCTGCTATTGGCTATGCAATCACTTTTAAACTGCATTGTATTTTTGTATTGTTGTAACAGTGAGCAAGGGCGGCACTCACGCCCGAAACGCGTCTGTCTTCTTTCCGTGTGGCTTCTATTTTATATTGGTTCTAATAAAGTGTTTTTTTATCCTCCACCTGGATATTTTTCTGTTTCCATGGAGCTGTCACTCACGTGATCGCGTCCGCCACTCAGTTGCCTGTTTGCAGTTAGCTGCTATGCCGGCAGCGTCTTAGGATTGGAGGACAACGCTGAACCGAGGAGCGCCCAGGGGTAACACGCATTCAGTACACGGGTGAGCGATCCTTGTATGTTTTTCTTTTGTGTGAACCATTATAACCTATGGAGAAGTATGGACCAATCAAAATCAAAGGCGGGACAGTTCAAAATACATTAAAAATGCAGAAAAGAGCTGATTGGTTGAGCTAGCGGGGGCTTGGCAATCCTGGCCAATCAGAATAGGAGCGACAGGCACTTATTATAACCTATGGAGAAGTATTGAACAATCAAAATCAAAGGCGGGACAGTTCAAAATACAGTAAAAATGCAGAAAAGAGCTGATTTGTTGAACTAGCGGGGGCTTGGCTATCTCGGCCAATCAGAGCGCGAGCTACTTGTCCCATTGTAGTCAATGGAGAGATCGGGGCAATGAAATCTCGGCTCTCAGCGTCGTGCGGCATAGAGTATGATTAAAAAAATCATTTTTATTAGGTATAAAATATTCTCTCAAAAAGAGATGAAACCTTCTATAAACATACATCAATACAATCCCTAACAATGCATTTGTCGCCGAGACCGGCGCTACATAAGGAATTGGGATATAGAGGATTGCCGGGAAATACAGTTATTCAAATTCTTTAAGCTCTTCTCATTGGTCGGAATAGGAGCGACAGTGAACCATTATAAGCTATGGAGAATTATTGACCAATCATATGAAAAGGCGGACTGTTCAAAATACAGTAAAAAAGGCAGAAAAGAGCTGATTGGTTGAGCCCAGGCGGCAGATATGAATCCACCAATCATATGTAGTGTGTCTATTTTGAATAGAGAAAGAAGGGCGCGATAGAAGGGCACCCTAAAAGTTAGTACTGTCTATGGGAAATATTCTAGGACTGTGATTGGTTGGGGAGAAGAGGGGCTCGTCCAGCTTAGCCAATCAGCGGCTGAGCTACCTTCTCATAGAGTTCTATGGGGAAAAGAAATGCAGATCGAGTTCTGTTTGTGATTGGCTAATTCAAAAGAGGCACGGTTATTTGGACCAATGGGAGAGCGAGCAACGCTCTTATGGGTTTTCTAATGCAATCTATAATAAAACTGTACATGGCAGAAATCAAATGATAAGACTCACGAAGTTGTGTCGATCTCTATATAAAATGAACAATAATATGGGGGTAACGAAAAAAAAAATATTAATTCAATAAATTCATTTTTATTTCTTTATTTTCGTTAGCCAAAGATCAATAGTATAGGTGTAACTGTCCCGGCTGGCTTCTGCCAACCAATGAGAATAGCTTACAGAATTTGAATTACTGTATTTCCCGGAAATTTCCAATATCCTGATTCCTGATGTAGCGCCGTTCGAGATTTTTGGAAAGTGATTTTTTATTTTTTTTTTATTTTATTTTATTAGGTTTGAGCTCTTTTTCTGATAAGTTTTTACACCTAATAAAGGCGATTTTTTTGGAATCTTACTCCATGCCGCACGGAGCTGAGAGCCGAGATTTCTGTTGCGATCTTCTATGTTTCCTCTCATGTTTCGTTCTCGCTTCACTTCGCCTCCGCCGGATCATTTAGACCAGAATCAACCAGGTCTGCCTGTCAGAGCTGCCGAGCGCTGCAATGCGCCACACTTTACTGACTCGCGATCGTACATGCCTCGGAGTTTTCGAGCACGCCGCGTCCCGCCCCGGACTGCCCACACCGTGCCCATTGCCCGCCCCTTCATGCGGGGCGCATCTGAAAGTGGCGAATGCTGCGCCTAACATCGCATCCCTGCGTCCGATAGCGGATTCGGGCTGGTGAGGCGCAGGATACACCAGAAAACAGGCGTAAATCCTGTTCATACATGTCGCCCTTAATTTTTATTATTTTGTTAGTATTTGGGAAATCCACCTTTGGTTTTCAATACTGCTTGAATCTTTCTGGGCTCTGAATCAGATTCAAGCATGTGTTGATCAAAATCTGATCCCGGGTCTCTTCTACACATTCCCTATGTTAGTGCAGTCTGGACTTTGATACAAATGCAGCTTTTTCTTCAACTCTACCCACAAGTGTTCAAAAGATCAAAACATTGTTCCCCTTTTGCTTGTCAGTGTATGTTCTACCTAAATAGCTTGATTATTGTATCATAAGGTGGTAAACAGCCTGATGTTACCATTTTGCTACAGTAAAGTAGTAGTACTTAAACATGCGCCATGTATGAGGGAGTCGGGAGTTGGAGGTTTGGGAAATTGAGGAGGGAGTCGGGGCTTTGGCTTGCCAACTCCACAGCCCTGCTTAGCTAACACTTCCGGCATTCGCACCCTGCTTCGGCATGACTGTCAGCATTCCAGTGTGATCTGGCCTCCCTGTCAACCGTCTGATATGTGATGTGGCAATACGCTGGATTTCCACCCTCCACATGCTCCAGCGATTATGGCAGCAGTGTAATGCCATTATGCAGTATGAAATGCCGCATGGTCTGACTAGCAGTGATGTGGACCTCGGGGTGTTGACCCATAGAGCTTGGAGACAGGTGAAGGATCTCTGCACAATCCTTGGCAGTTTTGAAGAGGCCACCAAAATGGTCAGTCGGGACGATGCGCTTGTCAGCATTGTCAAGGTTATGATTTAAGGGAAAACATCATAATCGGTTCTATCGTCTCATCTTTAGCAAGTTCACCAGGTATTGTGTTCTAACTGCTCTTTATTTGCCCTTTATTGCAGATATTCTCCACAAAGCTTGTGATCTCTACAACAGAAATTATATCAAGAGACTAAGGAGCCAAGGCCTTCAGATTATTCTTCTCCTTGGACGACACAAGTTCAGGAATGTCTGTTATCAGCTGGATGCTTAGCAACATGATGTAGATGCAAATTATATTATCTCTTAGCAACCGCCAATTAACCAAAAATATAGTGATAGAATAGTCATGTGATTCAAAGTGTGAAGTTTTTTCGAACTGTAACTTACTGTGATTTTATGCCCCAGCCTGACAGGTGATGTGTATCTCTCCTAGCTCATGAGCTATTGACCGCTGTAATCACCCAATTTGAATAGAGACATCTAATTGGATAAGGAGTAGAAGGAAAGATAATTCTACAACTAATATCTAACCTGACATTTGGTGCCAGATTCTCAAACGACCCGAGGACTATCCGGGAGGGGGCGACGCCTTATCGTTGACAACATCCTGGATTGCCCGAACTTGGAGCCTGATCACCTCCATACAAAAAGGTAAGTTCACTGATTTTATGAATCCGTGACTTATCTTTTTCGGACAGTCTAGTGAGAGTCTGTTGGTGGTTTGTCGCCTCTCTTAGGAGACCTGTACGTGTTCAGGTGTGCCTCCAGGGTGTGGTCTGGTATTTACTAGCATGTGTATCCATATACGTATGCCCATTACACGCCACCAATTGTTGTCTCTGATTGTTGCTTTAAAGTACACGTGGTGACCAGATAGCATTATACTCTTTTTTTTTTTTTTTCTGTATTCTTTACGTGGGTAGATAGCATTGATTTAGATAGGGGAGGGTAGTCAATTGACATTAGTTTTAATAGAGATAATCTGTTGATAGGACAGATGATATAGAGATAACCTGTTGATGAAACAGATGATAGCCTGAAGGGCTCTGAGTTTTGTGTGAATACTTCATTTTACAGTTAGTCACCCGTGCAATAACATAATGGAAACCTTACGTGCCATGTTTGCATCAAAGAAAAATTGTGAAAGTTATGTCAGCCCAGCTGAAATGATCTCGAAAAGAGAACGGTGAAAATGTGTCGGATTTCAAAAGGTTAATGAAACTTTGTGATATGCACAGAGGAGGGAGGTTAAAAGCTGGTTTGTGGGAGTTAGCACTAAGAAACTGTAAAGGAAGTTTGCAAGATAACGGACTTCTATCAGCCGTGCAGGCTTGGCACAGGACAGCGTGTTCAATTGCAAAGGATAATTATGTTGAAATTGCTTGTAAAAATAAGAAGGGTTTGACTGCATACATGTATTGTATAGGGAGTGAACTGCCGCCATCACAAAATGGAGATTTTCAATGTTGGCCATATCCCAATTGTTGTCATCAAAAGTCCATTAAAACAGAGAATTGCGTAGATTGTGGCAGGGAACATCCAACACTAATCCCACCTTGTATTACCTCACCTCCGGCAACTCCTAGCATTCCTCCCTCAGCTCTGTTGCCAGAACCTCCCATTACTTCCGGTAGCCATTTTAATGAAGTTCTTACACCCTCTACTTCCGGAAATGTAAAACCAAGCCCTGCTCTTTCCACTTCCGATGGCCATATTGGTACTCCCAAGCAATCCAAACAACCCCGAAGGTCCGGGTTAAAGTTGGACAGCGGCCATCTTGTTACATCTGGTAACATTATTACTCCCACCTCTCCTCCCAGCATTCCACGCGTTACTGCGGCTGTAAACATTGACACGCAACTGTTGAGTGATAACGTCCTTGCCAGCACACCTGCAACATCACAACCAGCCCTGCAACCACTATACCCTTTGCTCACAGCATCTGGGACATTCTATGTACCCTCCTCCTCTCTAGCCCCTATTCTGACTTTGAGTGCTAACAGAGAGGAAGACGGGGAGAAGGACAAGTTGCCATTAGCTACAGGGGGCCGTGACCCACATCTGCAACCCAAATTAAAGGACTTCAGTATTTTTCCTATTGCTCACAGTACACAGGCTGCTACTCTAGGAGAACACTACTAATAGAAAATCCACTGCACTCCAATATGCTTTATAGGAAGCTCAATATTTAATTGTGACAACAGGGCACAGATCACTACAACATGTAGCTGAAAGTACATACTCAATAAATGTTTTACAAAAAATAGGACAAATTCTATTTAGATGTAGGATAATAGCAACGTTTCGGCAAAAAAATGCCTTTTTCAAGCAAACATCTAATAGAGGGTAATACACGTAGAAATGGTAGAATTGAGTACCATGTTATGAGTAGAGAGGAATGCCTCTCCAATATAGGTAATAGGTGAGCGGTATGGAGGAAATACCAGCAAGGGGCAAGTGTAACAACTAATGAAGTCCTGAAAAGTCTCAGCTATAGGGCTGTGGAGGCCAGTAAACGGCGTCTTTGTGTTGTGGGTAATGGACAGGACGTCCGGGGATGCAGGATAGCGCCGGACGTCCTGTCTATTACCCACAACACAAAGACGCCGTTTACTGGCCTCCACAGCCCTAGAGCTGAGACTTTTCAGGACTTCATTAGTTGTTGCACTTGCCCCTGTCTGGCATTCCCTCTATACCGCCCACCTATTACCCACATTGGAGAGACATTCCTCTCCACCTATAACATGGTACTCAATTCTACCATTTCTACTTGTATTACCCTTTATTAGATGTTTGCTTGAAAAAGGCATTTTGCCGAAACGTTGCTATAATCCTACATCTAAATACAATTGATCCTATTTTTTGTAAAACATTTATTGAGTATGTACTTTCAGCTACATGTTGTAGTGATCTGTGCCGTGTTGTCACAATTAAATATTGAGCTTCCTATAAAGCATATTGGAGTGCAGTGGATTTTCTATTAGTATTGATTGAACCTAGGTTCGTTCCATTTTGCACCCACCACAGCCTTAGAGCCCCTAAGGTGTGCGCTATCATTTTCTATTTGATTGAGCTACTCTAGGAGAAGACACATTTCTCCATTTCTCAGGACACCTGCTGACTTCCTCGGGGACACTGCCCAGACGTCCTGTCATCAAACTCCACTACAACACAACACCGTTATACAAACTGCTCGTCACCCTAGGGTTGAATATCTGACCCCTAAAAGTGAATCTAAACCACCTGACGTTTGTACGTTCATTACCTCAATTTGGGACACAAACACCACTCTTACCTTCATTGTGGGGGACATTATCAATCAGGATACCACAGGAATAGTTAATCCTGCCAATGCATATCTGAAGCATAATGGAGGTATTGCTGAACAAATTGTGAATCAAGGTGGAATGGAAATACAGGAGGAATGTGACAATATTCGTGCTCGTTCCAGTGGTGCTCCTCTTCCCGTGTCTGCAGCAGTTGTCACTCAAGCAGGCAGACTAAACTGCGAGTATATTATTCATGCCGTTGGACCCATTTACAATCACGTTTGCCGTGATAACTGTGTCCACCTGTTGAAACAAACGATGCATAATGTGCTTGAGTTGGCCCAAGCTAACAAATTCCAATCTTTGGCCATACCCCTCGTTTCTTCTGGCATTTTTGAGTTTCCACCTATGGCATGTATTCATACCATTCTTGTTGCATTGATTGAACACAAGCCAATTCCTCCAGTACGTGAAATATGGATAGTGGCATTAACAGAATCTATGGCTAAATGTCTGAAGACTACATGGCTCTCTCTTACCCAAAACACTCCCTCTCGCAGGGCAACTTCACCCTTACTGAGGAGTATTACCTCGGTCCCGCTGCAACCTACACCCACATTACTTCCACCACCCGAACCAGACTCATTTATGGACTTACCCCCCACCTTCAGCAGCACCACCACCACCTCCTCAGCCACTGGATTATTTCTCTTCCAGTGCTACCTTCTCATCCATCGGCACCAGCTACAATACCCACTCAGAATCAACCAATCTACGTGCCTTTTACACCTGAACAACCCAAATGCCAGACCCTGAAAAGAATCCTATGGCATTTTACCGTTGCATCAGTCAGACACAGAAGACATATTCTGCCCCTTGGAAAGACCTATACCACGTTGCAAACATCAAGGCTGGTGATTCTTTTTGGCCCATCATCAAATCAGCCCTGCAAGAGGATAATGTTGAGGACGTCTTTGCTTACCCATCTGGAGAAGAGTTCTGCCGTCGTCTTCACTCCTGGGCCAAGAAACGCCTGGATAAATCCTCAATCAATATCTTTAATTCTACTCAAGGTCCTACGGAATCCATAGAGAATTTTTATCACCGGATGTCTGCCTTATTCCAGGACCATGGATTTGACATGAACACTAAAGCTCACAAAGTTCTCTTTTCAATGGCGTTTGTTAAAGGTCTCCTTAAACCCATTTGGGATTACTATGAAACTATTCGAGCAGAATTTGCAGAGCTACCCGGAAGTCAACTTCTTTCTATTGCTAAGCCTCAGAGTTCTTTGTTGGCTGAGACTGATTCCTCTCAACAATTGAAGAAAGTTTCTACAGTGTCCCTACTTCAAGAGCTCCCAGAGGGCCATACATCTCAGACTCCTGAGACTGTATTGTACAATCAACCGGTGCAAGTATACCCGGGACCTCAACCTACCAACTCATATCAACCTAATGGTTCGCAAAACGTCCAACACACACCTCCTGGCGGGCAAGGCCGAATTAAAAAAACTTGTTTTTATTGCAACCGATCCGGACATATCATGAGGTAGTGCCACACTAAAGCTCGTGATGACACCAGGAACCTTGCTACTAACGGCCAACCAATACTGTCATACCCTCAAGCATACAATCAAATCTAAACTCAATATCAAGCTTATGAACCTCAACCGCAAAGATTCAACCAACAAACACAATGCAGACCTCAGTCCTACAATAATAATCCGTTCATTGTACCTCAATTTACCAATCTTAACCATAGTCAGTACTAATAAGCATATCCTCAAGATGCGTCTTATCCGCCTTTCCAACCTCAGGACACCTCCTATCGTCCTCATCCATAGGATTCCGGCAAGCCTGTGTCTACTGTTTTACTCAGTGCTTCAGAGAACACCACTCTTAGTCATTCTGGACCCGTGCTGACCGTCAATCTTCAAATTAACTTCCACCAACTTCCTTTCCTCGTAGACACAGGTGCAGCCAGATCGGTTCTGAAAACTTCTGACATTCTACCGGACGTCATACTTTCTCCTGATTATATTTCATGCGTTGGAGTAGATGGACGACCAACGCAGACTCGCTTGACCTACCCTGTACCAGTTGGACAACACGGACTGCTGTCCAGACTACTTGTCTCTCCTACATGCCCAACTAATCTCCTTGGGGCTGACCTTCTGCAGAAAATGAAAGCTACTATCAGATATTATTCTTCTGGAATGTATTTGGATTTTGACGCTCCTATATCAAATGAAGTCACCCGCGCTCTTCAAGCAGTTCCTACTCTCCTCATGCTTTCTCAACATCAATCCATCCCACTTGAATTTTTGACACAAGTTTCTCCTGAAGTATGGTCTAAAGGTCTTAATGATGTAGGTCTCCTTCCAGTTTCACCTGTACATTTCTTCTTGAAGGATGGAGCAAGCCCTCCTCGACTGCTTCCATATCCCTTAAAGTATGATCAAGAACAATCTCTGGAGTCACAGATCAGTGCATTTCTGGATAATGGGATACTCATCCGCTGTATTTCCCCTTCAAATACACCCCTGTTCCCGGTTCGCAAGAAGGTTGTTCCAGGTGATACTCCCAAATACCGTTTGGTTGACGACCTAAGAGCAGTCAATGCTGTCACGGTTTTTGAGACCTCTGGGGTCCGCGACGCTCATGTTCTTCTCAGCCAAGTGCCTTCTTCAACCACCTGCTTCACAGTCTATGATCTCTGCAATGCCTTCTTCAGTGTCCCAGTGCACAAGGACTGTCAATACCTTTTTTGCCTTCCCTTATCGTGGTACTCGGCTCACTTGGACAAGGACGCCTCAAGGGGCTCAGAACTCACCCAACCAATTCACACAAGCCCTGCAGGCCTGTCTCCAACCCTGAGTTTTGGGGCACCTTGAAGTCCGAATCCTGCAGTATGTGGATGATATTCTCTGTGTGCCCCCAATTTTCCAACTTGTCAATCAAGCTCTTTGAGTCTTCTTCAACATTTTACATCCATAAACTGCAAAGTATCACAGTCCAAGCTCCAATGGTGTTCTAAGAAAGTTGTATTCCTCGAACATTGCATATCACAGGGGATCAAACATCTTACTGATGATCGCAAAAAAGCTGTGATGCTCATTTCTTCATCGACCAATCTGAAACAACTTCAAGGATTTCTAGGCCTCATCACTTACTGTCGTCAATGAATACCCAATTCTTCCAGTCTTATGCAAATTTTATATGATTCTTTCAAGGACATTATTTACACCAATAAACTCTCACCTGAGGCACAGGAGTGTTTTCAAACCCTGAAACAACTTATCCTACAAGTTTCGGCTCTGGGGATCCCAGACTACTCACAGCCTTTCAACCTCTTCCTCTCTGAACATTATGGCCACGCTTCTGGAGTCTTGGCACAGAAACATGGAGAGCGTATGAGACCTCTTGGATACTATTCTTGCGAGTTGGACTGCCCCTATTTGCCTCTATTCCTGTTGCGCGGACTGCCCCTACTTGCCTCAGAGCTGTCATTGCTGCACAAGTTCTTCTTGAAAAAGCTCAAGACATCATTTTAAGCCATCCGGTCACTATTTTGGCTCCTCATGATCTGCAAGGGATCCTGAAACAATTGCAGCAACCTCATCTCAGTAAACAGCGCCACCTCCGTATACAATGCTCATTACTGATGCCTGAGAATGTCACCTTGAAGAGATGTACTACTCTCAACCCAGCCACTCTGCTTCCTCTCTCAAGGGGGGGGGAAGATGTAGATGAAGATCAATCTACAGCAGATGAAGACCAGACTGCTGCGGATGAACCTTTTCATGACTGCCTTGAACAAATGGAGGCTGAAACCTCCCATCTTCCTACTGTCTTTACATCCAAGTTGGAGAACCCAGACTATGTCTTCTTCACAGATGGATCTAAATATGTGGATGATCAAGGACGATTGCACACAGATTTTGCTGTGGTTACCTTGCAAGAAACCGTGAAGGCTTCATCTTTACCTTCGAAAATGTCAGCCCAAGAAGCTGAACTCTGGGCTGTAACAGAAGCTTGTAATCTCGCTGAATGGAAGACTATGAACATATATACCAACTCCGCCTACATGCACGGAGTAGCCCGTGACTTTGGCCTGAAGTGGGCCCTGCGAGGTTTCCAGACAGCTATTGGAACACCCATCAAGAATCAAGAAATCATTCAGACTTTGATGCATGCTCTCCAATTGCCAGCTCAAGTGGCCGTTTTGAAGACTAAAGCCCATGGAAGAATAGGGACAGAGGAAGCAGAAGGCAACTACAGAGCAGACTTGGCTGCAAAGGCCACAGCTCTCTTCCCAGAGATTCAAGAGGAAGCAGGAGTGGCTGTATATGTACTGACTAGAGAAGGGAAGAAGAAACAAGAAGAAGAAGAGGGGTCAGGAGAGGGGTCATTGATCCAGGGATTTTTCTGATTGCCAGATTGGAGTCAGGAAGGAATTTTTCCCTAAAATGAGGACAATTGGCTTCTACCTCATTGGGGTTTTTGCCTTCCTCTGGATCAACACCTTAGCACAACAGGCTGAACTAGATGGACGACTTGTCTTTTTTTAGCCTTACAAACTATGAAACTATGAAACTATGAAAAGAAGAGAAGACCCAAGGACAAGATGCACTGAATCCAGGTATTAACCTGTTGAGACAATTTCAAACTCAAATAGACCCAAAGGAGAGGAAGAGTTGGGCGGAATTGGGAGCAGAGATACACCAGGATGGATTCTGGAGGAAAGACAATCGACTTTGCCTACCAAGGGCATTATATCCAGCTGTAGTACAATGGACTCATGGTACTACCCACAGAGGAACTAACCAGATGATTTCTTCATTCAGCAAGATATACAAAGCACCTGAAATCTCCACCACAGCAAGTAACTATACTAGAAGTTGTGAAATATGCAATACTTGTAACCCATGAGGACTGGTGCCAACACCAAAGAAGTATTTGGCTAAACCACTATATCCTTTCCAGCTGATCCAGATTGACCACATTGAATTACCCAAGAGTGGAAAATACAAGTATGTTCTAGTGGTGGTGGATATGTTCTCAGGATGGCCTGAAGCCTACCCAGTTACCAACATGACTGCCAGAACCACCGTGAAGAAACTATTGACTGAATTGGTATGCAGATTCGGGATCCCTGAGGTTATTGAATCTGACCAAGGACCTGCCTTCATTTCAGAAGTAACCAGAGACATTTGGAAACTGGTAGGGGCTGACCTTGGCCTGCACACTCCCTACCATCCCGAATCCAATGGAAAAGTGGAAAGAATGGACGCCACTCTGAAGAACAAGTTTCTGAAAGCTAGCAAAGAAACATCTCTTCCCTGGCCTGAGATCTTACCCATTGCACTCTAATCTGTCAGAAACACCCCTATGCAGCCCACTGGTCTCACTCCTTACGAGATATTATTCTCAGGCCCGCCCAGATTAGGGAGGTACCATCCACAGCAGTTGAGTGCAGGGAATGATAGCCTTGTAAAATTTGTTATAAGTCTGTGTAATGAATTGAAACTAATCCATGCTACAGTGTTTTCCTTAATTCCAGATCCAGACTATGATCAAAGCACCCACAAGCTACAACCTGGTGACTTTGTGTGGGTGAAGAAACACGTCAGAGATTCTCTGAAGCCCAGATTCAAAGGACCATACCAAGTTCTCCTGGTGTCCCCAACCTCAGTGAAACTTGAAGGAAGGCCCACGTGGGTGCACGCTTCACATTGCAGGAAAGTGACTGCGGCCAACCGGTCATCATGAATCACTCCTTTATCTTTTCCTACATCTGTATTGTCTGGGTGTGTGTAGAAGCACAAGAGGTAGCAATCACCAAACAGAAAGGGGTGATCACTTTTTGGTATAATTCCTCCAATAATAAAGTGGCGGCCTTTAAATTTGAGTTTTGCGATATTGCCCAATGTGGACCACTAACCGATGATAGCCCACCTGGAATGACTTGGGGTACACAAGTCTCTACTGACTACATGTGCCAGGTGGGGACACAATACATATGTGTGACCGATGACTATTGGGGTACTAAGTGTGATTCCTGGGGGGCAGTAGGATGGAACACCGGACACGATTGGGGATATAGACCCGAAACTGCACTGGAAAAGAAAGACAAAAATGGTAGAGCTTTACTTGCTAGAATGACATTGTTCAAACCACCCTGTGTAGATGGTAATGGAACCCAATTGGTTTTTACCATAGACAATCCTAGTCCAAATGACGCAGGGGTTTAGGTCCTGGGTACTTACGGTGGAGGTTATGGAAGCTACCTCACTCAATTTAAAATTAATGACATTGTAGACTCTCCAGAATGGAGGAAACAAGAGACCCAGATCACTAGAACTACAAAGATGATGAAAGTTCAGGCACAAAGGTATAAAGAAATGATACCATTGCAAACCCCACATTAGAGGACATTTATGCAATAGAAACTGGATATAATGATATGAATTTCTGGCTAGAATGGATGAAGTATTCTGTTGCCCAGCACAATAAATCTAATTGTTATGTATGTTCTATTGCCTGGCCACATCTTGGGTCAGTCCCTTTACACTTAGACCCAGCCTCAGGGAAATGCTTCCTCAGTTTGTTTACCAATAAGTCAGCTTCTGATCCTACCTGTGAGACGTGGAAGGTAAAGCACCCCTTGACAACACAGAGACCTACGCCAAGCTTGGGAATTACCATATATCCTGGGAATTACACCTGTTTTCCTATTAAGGGAGGTGGTAGAGACTTGGGTAAAGTTAAACCAGGATACTGTGGTAGCTATAGTGATGCTCCTAAACAACAACTCATAAATCAGGTACAATCTATAGCTGATGTATTTTGGATCTGTGGTGACATGAAAATCAGATCCAGGCTTAAAGGCAACTGGTCAGGGGAATGTGCCCTAGCAATGGCTATAATGCCTATCTCCCTCTCTGCCACTGGAAGAAGCAGAGAGGGAGATAGCCTCACCTCACAACAGATGTAGGAGATCCAGTGGCAGCAAGTCCCAGTAGTGATGGAGGAGGAGGAGGCGGACACAGAGCCTTACTCGACGAAGGATGTAGAAGGCCCGAATGTTTCACAATTGTATAGGTCTTCTTTAGGTGGTGGTCAAGGGTGGGTGCAGGACAGCAGTTCAGCTCACAGAGTAGAGCGCATGATGCTAGCTAGGGATCTAGTGACGGTAAGGATGAGGAAGTGAAGGAGGATGAGGAGGCAGGGGTGGACACCACCAGTACTGATTACCCTTCAGTGGTAAGAGGTTGGCACAGATTACAGGAAAAAGAGGAAGATCCCATTAGTGCCTCTCGACCCCGAGGCTTGCGAGATCTCGGCAGCATCTCACACATGAGTGCTTGGATGCTATTTTACCTGCAACATGATCCATGCATCAGGGCAATAAAAATTAACAGTGATTACCCTCCTTGATCCACGTTACAATACAAAAGTGAGCAATTTCCTTCCACCCACACAAATTGACAGTAGAATGCAGGATTTTGATAGGGGTGATAACTGATAAACGTATGCGTCTTTCCCCTGACAATGTGGATTGCTTGATATTTATGAAAATGAATCAAGCATGGATCTCTGACCATTCTGTTACCTTGGGTGCCGATGTCACTGACCAGTAAACTGTAGAACGTCTTCTTGACTATGTGAAATACAAATGTAGTGTAGTTTAAATCTCATGTCTGTAGTGCCTGTGCCTGCTGCTTCTACACATTGTATTCTACTGCTGCCAACAGTTAGATTTACATTTACGGCTCAATTTATTTTGAAATGTACACCTGTATGACCTTGATGTGCACTGCATACACCTCTTACTCCTCATCCTTGTAGCCCTTGAGATCTTTAATTTTAAATGCCTCCACCTGTACTACCACCAAACATACTAAATCCTCTTATCCTGAACCTCGATGTTTCCCATTGGCATGTTCTTGCTGCCACCAATAGTATTGCCACCTAATCTTGTCGAACTGGAACCTCGCTGTTCCCCATTGCCTAATCTTGTCGAACTGGAACCTTGCTGTTCCCCATTGCCTAATCTTGTCGAACTGGAACCTCGCTGTTCCCCATTGCCTAATCTTGTCGAACTGGAACCTCGCTGTTCCCCATTGCCTAATCTTGTCAAACCAGAACCTTGCTGTTCTCCATTGCCTTATCTTGTCGAACCGGAACCTCCATGTTCCCCATTGGCATGTTCTCGCTGCCACCAATGGTAATGCCGTATTATGTATTCCGCTGCACCTCTTATAACTACGCCCCTGCTAGCAAGCTGTCCTCCTCATCTTTTCAGTTAGCCATTGAAAGTAATTTAGTATTTTAGCCTCTCCATTTTTTCTTTCACTCTATCAGCCACATTTTCTTCACATTCTCTACGTTGTTCCAAGGAATCAAGTTTACTGATATCAATTGTAATTACAGCTTCTCCCCCATCTGTCTAGGTTCCCCACTGCCATGTTCTCGCTGCCCCCAACGGTACTGCCATCTAATCTAGTCCAGCCTGCAGAAGCGTAAGTTCTAGTTCTTGGGCCCCACTGAAAAAAGTTAAATGGGTCCCCCCGTTATCATGTGCCATTTCCAATACCGGTGTCGTCTTATGTGTCAAAGGGGCTTTTGGGCCCCCTCAGTATGCAGGGCCCCATAGCAGCTGCTACCGCTGCACCTCCTATAACTATGCCCCTGCCAGCTGAACCTTCATTTTCCCCATTTGGATGTTCTTGCTTCCACCACATATATCACATGTACAAAGCTTGCAAGCAGAGGCGTAAGTTAAAGTTGTTGGGCCCTGGTGCAAAAAAGTGAAACAGGGCTCCTGCCAGTTACAAATCTCCCACTTTACCAGCACGAAAGCAACCACAGACAATCACATTACCTCCACCATGCTTGACAGATGGCGTCAGGCACTCTTCCAGCATCTTTTCAGTTCTGCATCTCACAAATGTTCTTCTGTGTGATCCAAACACCTCAAACTTCGATTCGTCTGTCCATAGCACTTTTTTCCGATCTCCCTCTGTCCAATGTCTGTGTTCTTTAGCCCATATTGATCTTTTCCTTTTATTAGCCAGTCTCAGATATGGCTTTTTCTTTGCCACCCTGCCCTGAAGGCCAGTATCCCAGAGTCGCCTCCTCACTATAGACATTGACACGGCATTTTGAAGTACTATTTAATGAAGCTGCCAGTTGAGGAGCTGTGAGGCGTCGATTTCTCAAACTAGAGACTCTAATGTACTTGTCTTGTTGCACAGTTGTGCAGTGGGGCCTCCTACTTTTCCTTCTACTCTGGTTAGAGCCTGTTTGTGCTCTAGTACACACCGTTGTAGGAAATCTTCAGTTTCTTGGCAATTTCTCGCATGGAATAGCCTTTATCTATCAGCACAAGACTAGACTGTCGAGTTTCACATGAAAGTTCTCTTTTTCTGGCCATTTTGCGAGTTTAATTGAACCAACAAATGTAATGTTGCAGATTCTCAACTAGCTCAAAGGAAGGTCAGTTTTCTAGCTTCTCGATTCAGCAAAACTGTTTTCAGCTGTGCTAACATACTTGCACAAGGGTTTTCAAAATATCCAATAGCTTTCTTACACAGTTATCAAACAAAATGTACCATTAGAACAGTTATCTAAGCCTTTCTTGAAACACCCAACTATTCCTGCTATGACCAGCTCCTCAGGCAGGACAGATTTACAATTCTTACAGTGAAGAATGCTTTTCTCCTCTGGAGATTGGAATCCTTTTTTCTCTAGCAGAAGGGAATGTCCTCTTGTCTTTTGAGGGGGCTTTACATGAAATCATTTTTCCCCATACTTTTTGTAGGGATCATTTATATACTTATATAAATGAATCATGTCACATGAGAGATCACCGCTGCATGTTCCCCTCCTGCCTGCCGGCTGCGTCTTTGAAAGAATTGACATGCAATTGAACAAGCCCTTAGTAATTGAGGTGTCTGACAGATGTCTCTCTATTACTAGCGCTGGGGCTTGGTGTCAGCCTTGGGGTGACAAAAAAACACCACTGGCTGACACCAAGCCCCAGCACTAGTAATAGAGAGACGTCTGTCAGACACCTCTATTACTAACACTGGAAAAATAGTGGTAAAAATACACTGAAATAACACAAACACTTTATTTAAAAAAACTCACCACCTCCACTCAAATATTCCGCGCCTTTTCAAATTAGGGGTATACGTCAGACTTTAAAATATTAAAAGTACTTACACATGGGGACACAAGGTGAGGCCCCTGCTCTGAAGTTTTCAATTTTTGGGGTGTATGATGAAAAAAAGGGTGAAATGCTAAGTTTACATTGTCCAGCCAGTTTCATAAATAGGGGTGGTTTACATAAAATGGATAACCTGCCACCCGACAGTACATCTATATAAAAAATCCCTTGAATGCCCTAGTGAAGGGAGTAAAATGTTTGTTTTCCCAAAGTTTTTCATAAAGGATCTGGGTACAGTTTTTAAAGAACCAAATCAATAAAAGGGGGTACAAGCAATTTTTTTTAACATGGAAACAATTAGATAAAAATAAACATTTTAAGTAAAGAAAAAATGGTTACAAAAAATATGTGAATTGGGACAGTTTTGCTAAATATGTTTTTCAAAATTTTAAATACTTACAAAACAAACTTCCCCTTTGTTGGATTTTATCATCCCCGGGTTTTTTTATAACAAAAACCATTGGAAGCAAAATGGCGAAAAAGGGAACTCCAGGAACTTCAACAAACCATGAACCCTCGCAGGGGTCCCAGCTTCAATTTAAAAAAAGGTCTCTGGTTGTTATATGTCTTTAAAAAAAAACTGGCAGAAAAAGCTACGATTGTGCCCAAATTTAAAATAAAAGTTCTGTTTTAAATCTCTTTCTCATGGGGGGGGAGCTAAGAACGGGACTAGATAAAAAATACAAAATCGCTCAAAAAACAGAGGATGCGCCCCCCAGTCTAATTTAACTGAAGTTTAGGTTGAGAGCTAAAAAAGGGATGAAAAGCCTTGGATTAAATTTGTGATAAAACATGAATTGTAATTAGTTTAATATACAAGAAATGGAGATTATGCATCAAATATAAAATTTTCATTGCATAAGGGGGTGGTTAGGGCGGGCAAACTGAAAAGATGTTTCCCAAAGGGACTCTTAAAACTATGGGGTTTGAAAAAGGGCCTGATTGACGCTAGCATTTCCCAGAAACTGGGCCGCCATTGAAATTTGGAAATGAGTGGGTTGGGTATTGGGGAATTAACCAGATTCAGCAGCAGAGGGGAAAGAAGGGGGTTGGTAACAAAGGGGATTATGTAGGGGAGGTGCAGCACTGGGGGAGAGCTTAAGGGGGTGAAGTGATTATTTTAGCTGTATCTGTACTGCAGGGGAAAACGTGCAGTGCCTGACACGGGGTGGGGCATCATAAGCGGGGGAAAAAAAATACCGTGCTGCTTTCAGGAAAATTTGGGGGGGGAGAGTTTGAAGAGGGAACCGAAACGGGAGTTACAAGACGAGAAAAAAAAGACCACAATGGGGTTTTGATTGTTTCCCAAGAAAAAAAGGGACGGATTCGGAATGTTCTTGGGGTGCAGGTGGCGGAGGGGGAAAAGGGAGGGAAATGTAGGGGGGAAGGACGATCAAATTTAGTATAACCCCAACCCACGGGCTTTGTGGAGTTAGGGTATACCACCCTGAGACGAAAAGCGGGGGGGGGTTGGGTTATAGAGGGATAAAGACAAAAAATTCTTTAGTGATTTTTTGGGAATAAGAGAGGACATGAGCCAGTATATGGAGACATCACGGGTTTGAAAACCGGGCTGGGTGATGTCTTGGGAAGGGGTTAAAAATTTTGATGTTTTTCCAAAAGATGGTATGAAAACCAAATTGCTGATGGTTTGTCCAAGGGGGCTGTGTACAATAAAAAGAAGGGGACCTAGAACTGATCCCTGAAAAACCCTCCAACAAAGAAAAGGGGGTGAGGAGGTATATCCAGAAAAAGACATGAAGGGGGATCAAAAGATAAGATAAAAAACAAGAAAAGGGGTGTCCTGAAGGCCAATGGGCTGGAGAAGTTGGTGATCCATAGTGTCAAACGTGGAAGTCCAGAAAAACCAACAATGAGTAGTTCCCTAGTTTAGCATGAGGAGGTCATTGGGAGACTTTAGCTAGAGCAGTTTCTGGGGGTGTAATATGGGGAAAACCCGATTGTAGAGGATCAGAAGAATTAGTAGAAATATCAATTAACGAGAGTAGACCAAGCGTTCCCGGATTTTTGAGAGAACGGGAGGTTAGAGATGGGGTTAAATTGGGGCCCCGGCGGGGCCAAGGGGGGCTTTTTTAGTAAAGAGGTTTTTGATGGCGTGTTTAAAGGAGGGTGGGGAAAACCCAGTGCAGAGGAAGGTTAAAAAATGCATAAGGTGAAAAGGGACAGCTGGGGAAATGTCTGGACAAGGTGGAAGGAAATAAAAGGGCACTAAACATGGTGGGGGGAGCAGCAAGAGCACCCCGACAAAATTTTTCCCTTCCCCCCGGGGGCAGGGCTGGGCAGTCTAGATGACTGAAAGAGAGGGGGGGTATTACTTTGGGGGCTGAGATATTTTTCCGGGGATTTTTAATTTTTCTTGAAATGTGGGGCCCGCTCTTTAGACAAAGGGCATGATGGGGCCTGAGCTGTAGGCCTGGGAGGGGGTGGGAAAATACAAAAAATTTTTGGGGGGTTGTTAGTTTGTGATGAAAGGGTAAAAATTTTTTTTTCACGGGGAAAAAGGGGTGTGGTCTCCCGGCATGAAATTTTTTGTGGAGAAAGTCTGCGGACTTTGATTTTCTCCACAACCTCAGCACACCTGGAAACCCCTGCAGGAAATGGGTTTTAGGGGTGTGCCAAGGGCCCGGGGTCGACTCGGGGGTCGGTGGGATGGGTCAATTTGTTTTGGGGGGTTGAGTTTTCATTGTAAAGTTCGACCCCTCGTCAGGGCAGGGGGGGAGGATTGGGGGGAGTGAGGAAGGATGTTGTCTACTTTTCCCGAGCATTAATGGAGTGGAATTTCGGAAAGTGTGCTGGGAGGGTATACAGAGAAGGCTGAATTAGTGATAACAAAAAAGGGTTTGATCAAAAAACCATACAAAAATTAGTGACATTTGAAAAATTTAGGGGAAAAATAAGAAGACAAAATCAAGAGAGTTCCCATCCTTGTGGGGGGGAATCTAAACTGTAGAGGCCCAAAAAAGAGGGAGTGATAGGAATGGAGGGAAAGGAACATGGGGGCATCATGGGATGTTTAAAACACCCCGATGAATGGGGGATTTCGTAAAAATAGGGGGCCAGCACAAAAAGATCCAGAAACTGGGGGGTAGTTTGGGGGGTCTGTCACAACAGCGACTCAAGAAAAAACGGGTTGAAGTCTGAGGGTGTGGACCTCGAAGGAAGGGAAAGGAAGGAGGGGCTGGAGGAATGACCTGTAACAGTGTGGAAGAGAAGTATGCCTGTTCTGGTTGGGGGGTTTTGGGTTTAAGTGTAGGCCCATAGGTGAAAAAGCAAGGGAAAGCAGTGTAAAATGCGGGGGGGCCGTTTTTGTGAGAGCTAGCAGGGTTTGGGGAGTTTGAGAGGAACGGGCATGAACAGCTGAGTTTTTGCAAACGGGGATCGGGGGTTCCATAGAGCACCTTAAAAGGGGGAAAAAAAAACGTACAATATACGAGCAGGGTTTAAGGGGTTTTATGGGAACAGAATGAAGCGGGATGAGGAAAAAGGAGGGGGGGCCGGGGGTTTTGGAAGATGTTCCTGCAGAGAAAGCAAGAGAAAAAAAAAAGGAAAGCAGGGTTCGTGATGATATGAGCGGCGTTTGTGCAGCACTATGTAACTGGATTTTGGGGGTGGTTAAAAAAGGGAAAAAATTGGGGGATGAATACATAGGTGAGGGAAGGAGAGAGGGGTTTTGTTTTTGGAAAAAAAATTGCCAGAAGGAAAAGACGGTTTGTAAGATGGAAAGGCAGATGGCTGCAAGGTAGTTTGGTTTAATAGTGAGCATGGAAAAATAAGTATTTTTTTTGGGAAAGTTACTCAAAAAAAAAGGCGACCTCCTAGCTAAATTCTGTCTCTTTTCTGTGTATTTCTAGGCTTGGGGTAAATTTCAACTAGTCACAAAAAAATATGGACAAAAGACCTGGGGCTCTGAAAAATTTATACTAAGTATGGGGGAGTTCATTGTTTTAATTAGTAAAAATGGGTTTGTCTTAAAGGGGTTTGGAGTACAATGGCTCTGCACAGGAAGACACTTAGGGGGGAAATATCTGTGATTGATGGTTTACACAAATAAACGGGGGGTTTTTTAGGGAAAGGGACAGCTGGGGGGGAAAAAATCTAGACAAACAAATCCCTTTTTAAAAAATAAAGCAGGAAAAATTCCCAAAAAAAAATCCCTGGGGGATTTGTGGGAAATATGTTCCCCAGAAAAAAACATACCTGTAAAAGGAGGGAAAAAAAAGGGTGGTAAGTTTGGTATAGGGACCCCAAAAAATTTGTACTTTAATTTCTGTCATTTTTCTGATGCTCTTTGGCACTTTTCAACTAGTCATCCAACTTGGCACGAAAAATATGGCACATAGACCCCCGGTCCCCTAGAAACCCGGGGGCCCGCAACTTATACTAGGCTATGTTATAAACCCGGGCCTTTTTTTCGCCGGGGTTTTCCCTCCCACCGGGAAGGAGGGGGTTTAATAAAAAAGGGTATCCCGGGGGGAGGAGGGCGAAAAATATGTTAAAATTCTTGCACACCTTTTCCATTTTGTCCTGAATTAGGTTTATGGTCCTAAAAAATTGGGACCCATGCCACCCAGGGGTTTGCCCCCGCAATGGTTGGGATGGTTTGGGGCCAACCACAATTTTTCAAGCTTTGCCCAAACTAGAAAAAGGGGTGGAAGGAGGGAAAATGCCGGAAGGCCCAGTGGGCAGCCCCAAAAATACTTTATTAAGTCCCCGGGACCCCCTTTCCCCCCTCATCTTTTTTGTTTTAAAAGCACTGACTTTCCCAATGCGGTTTTTCTGCCAAATGCCCCCGATAAATTGGGGTATGGAAATCTGAAGCGATTTTTAAAGGGTTTTAAGGGGATTTGGGGGGGAAAAGGGCCTCAAAAAGGTTTGGAAAATTTTTTTCATGTTGAAATTCTTCTTTTTTAGTCGGGGAAAAAACCTTTAGGGCCACTGTATTTAAAACGTCTTGGTTAAGACTTTTTTCTTTCCCCTTGCAACCAAAACAAGCACCCCCCTTTTTTTTTCATAAGAAACTTTGAAAAAATGAAACTGGGGCTCTGGTTTTGGTTTTTATGGGCAACAAAAGAAATCTTAAACCAAAACAGTTTTTCATATATGTCCCCTTAAACCCTTTAAGGGAACCCCCCGGGGTTTTTTTTTTGTTGAAACATTTGTTTTTTCCCCCCTCGCCTTTCCCCCCGCCTACCTTTTGATTTTTCCCCCTACAAAAGGGCATAGAGGGGTTTTATTTTGCAGGGACAAGATGTACTTTCCCAAAAGGTGTTTTTTCACTGTAATATAAATATAAATGGGGGAAACCGCAAAAAAAAAATTAAAAATGGGAAAAAATTTTTTTGAAAAAAAAAAAAGTTTTTTTCGCCATGTTTCCCGGGTTTTTTTTGCTTTTTTGGGTTCAATCTTCGGTAAAAAAATAATGTGGTTTTGATGTATTTTTACAGGTTGGTATGCCTACCCATACCAAAAATGTGGGGTTTCCCCTTTTTATGTTTTGGTCCCTAAAAAAATTCCAAACTTTTTATTTTTGAAATTTTTGTGCTGCGGCCAATAACTTTATTAAACCCCTCGGACGTTGTGGGGGGCATTTTTTGGGGCTGAATTTGTTTTTTACGCTAGCAGTTGGAATGCATGCAACTTTTTTGATCACTTTTATTCTATTTTTGATGAGGGAAAATGACCAAAAAACGCAATTTTGGGGGTTTGGGAAATTTTTTTCCCTTTACGGTGTTCAGGTACGGGGGTAAATGATTTATATTTTTATGATAGGGTTTTTCGGGAAAACCCAATTTCCAAAAAAAAGTGTAACTTTTTTATTATTTTTAAAGATTTATTTTTAAAAAAGGGGGAAAGGGGGGTGATTTGAACCCTTTTTTATTTTTTTTTTTTTTGTCTTTAAAACTTTATTTAATTTTTTCCCTGTAAAATTGAGCCCCCTATGGGCTTTAAAATAGCGGTGCGATTGTTAAATTTCGTCTAAAGCATTGCATAGACAATGATTAGAAGTACAAAATGGCGGTTTTCCCCTTCCTTTTCTTTTGCCGACAGTGGGGCAAACCCGGGGCATGGGGTGACAGGAGCCTTCAAGGGTCCCCCCTGCCTGTCCCTGTGGATCGCTGAGCTATGCTGCCTCCCGCTTCATTATCGCGACCATGATGTGTCACGAAAATGAAGGGTTAATCCCCTGGGGCCCAGAGCCCCACTCCGGCCCCGGGGTGATGTCAGTAAGCCCACACGTTTGCCAGGACGACTATTGTCCCATTTCCCCGAGACGCACTTCCCGCTAGGGCGTATGAGTACATCCGTGTGGGGAAGGGGTTTAAAATCCCACTATCTGAACTTCTCTCCGGGTTGACCTAAGCAATGGCCCCCAATGCTTTTTAAGCACGGGGCTCACGATAAGAATTGCCCTGCTATGGGCTTGATTGGGTTTGCTGTGAGTCTCAGTTGTTTATGGGTCTGATTGGTTGCTGTGAGCTTCAGTTTTTACTATGGGCTTGATTGGTGCTGTGAGTTTCTGAGTTGTTACTATGGGCCGATTGGTTGTGTTTTTAGCCCTTGAATTTTTTCATACATGTGGCCCTAAGTGTGTACTACCCCCCGAGTCACTGCTGTGGGAGGCTTCATGCGCCCCCCCTTGTTTTGGTGTAGATAGACGGTTTATAGGAGGAGGTTGGATACTACTCCTATTGGAGGGGCTCTGTTATGAGTTTTTGCAGGTGATTTCATTTGGGGGGGGGGGGGGGCTCTAGGATCAACAATTTTTTACAGGGAGACAAATTTTTTAAGACGCTCACTAAAAAAAGCTTGGGAACATTGGTTAGGGCCCACCAGGGGGAGATTCGGTTGGGAGGAATTTTAATCTTGTCACTTAGACAGAAAAAAAAAAAATCGTTTTTTATTTTTTTTGAATAAATAAAAAATTTGTATATTAGTAGGAGTGAGTTTAATTGAAAAAAATGTGATCCCCCTATTTGAGTCACTTACCCCTATATTCCTCCCCTTTTTTTGTTAATTTTTGCAGTGTTAATATGTATGTCTCAGCTACAGCACATTACACCCTCAGTACCGCCTACAAAGAGCAGCCCCAGTAAACCACATTTCACCAGAGCATGCCTCGCTCACGCACATTACACCGAGCAACCTCGCTACACACACGCCTCACTTAAAAACACATTACCGCGAGCAGCCTCAGCACCGCAATTACACCGGCAGCCTCAAAATACACCACATTCACACGAGCAGCCTCAGCTACCGCAATTAGACGGAGCACGCCTCAGTACACGCAAATTAACGCGGCACGCCCCTTTTAGCCTTA
>JAODAL010024601.1:0-60251 GCA_025379985.1 Phyllomedusa bahiana | reverse complement strand
CAAAAAATATCTTTCAATTGTTTGGTGTGGCCCTGGATCTCGTGTTATACATTTTTTAATTGGGTGGGGGTATTGCTTCTGGTATGTTTGTTTTCATGATGTCATTTTGACTGTTTTAATCATTTTGTGATTATGTAATAAAGTTTTTTGATACACTCTATATGGGTTTCCATCTTTTCTTTGGGTTTTGGTTATGCTTGCTGGCAACCCTATCTTTTGCATTAACTTATCAGCATCTATATCCCGGATGCATTGATTATAGGTTAGCAATATTTGCTCATAATATAACCTCGGTTAGTTGTTTACTGTTTTCTGTTTTACTGCTTCTCATGCTCATCTGAACATGTACTGATTTCTACCTGATTATATCGAATAGTTCTACCATCCTTTGTGTAACCGTTGTGAATCTACTCTTTTGATTATATTGATTTTCATATCTGTACATGTCAATATCAATAAACATGTTTAAAGAAATGTATACGGATAATAAAAGGTGGTTTTTGCACCTATAAATACACCTGCGGTGACTACATAATTGCTGTATTCAAATTTAAGTGCAAGGTGGCTCTATGAACAAAGCTGGACTGCACCAAAGTAAAAAAAAACACCTATTTGAAATGTATACGGATAATAAAAGGTGGTTTTTGCACCTATAAATACACTTGCGGTGACTACAAAATTGCTGTATTCAAATTCAAGTACAAGGTGGCTCTATGAACAAAACTGGGCTGCACCAAAGTAAAAAAAACACGTATTTGAAATGTATACGGATAGTAAAAGGTGGTTTTTGCACCTATAAATACACCTGCGGTGACTACAAAATTGCTGTATTCAAATTTAAGTGCAAGGTGGCTCTATGAACAAAACTGGGCCGCTCCAAAGTAAAAAAAAACACCTATTTGAAATTTATACGGATAATAAAACGTGTTTTTTACACCTGCGGTGACTACAAAATTGCTGTATTCAAACTTAAGTACAAGGTGGCTCTATGAACAAAACTGGTCCGCACCAAAGTAAAAAAAAATACACCTATTTGAAATGTATACAGATAATAAAAGGTGTTTTTTGCACCTATAAATACACCTGCGGTGACTACAAAATTGCTGTATTAAAATCTAAAGGGGTTTTGCCACAATGTAATGTTGACGTGGGATCCTCCAAAATGGGTTTTTAATCACTTTTCTAAATATATGTGATTACAAAAATTGCAGTCTGAGAGAGCTACAGCCTTCCTTACATGCCCTTGGTTACTTCAAAGCGTCTATTAGATATGGCCTGACAAGAGCTGGACGGGCTTGAGCAGAGAGAGCTTCTTATCTGATGAGACTGAGCTGCAGAAGTTTTTAAGGCACGGTGGTAGCATATGTTTTCTTTTGTATACAGAAAAAACTAGTTGTAGTGTGATTAGATACCTGCTTTATCTGATGACAGGGAACATGGAGAAGCTTTCAAGCTGCTATGGAGAATAGGTGTTCTCTTTTGTATACAGAGCCCACAAGTTATAGTTTGCTTATTTCAGTGAACATGTCACAAGATCCCTTATGCAGCTCGTGCTCTGCCTGTCTGCGTCTCTCTCTCTTTCAGCTCTGTGGTTTGTTTACATAAGCTTCTTAACAGATAAGGCTTCTCCTGACAGTGCAGTCTGAGCCTGTGTCTTGCTGTATTGTGAATAGACTCTTTTACTGTTTATTATTTCACTTAAGTTTTGAGCCGCTCCCTTCTTCCTCACTCCGCACTCCACTCCTCACTTGCCCCCACCCTCTCTCCCCTGCAGCTTCATGACTCAGCGTGATTTGTTGACATTCTGCCTGTACTAACAAGAGAGGTAAGAATCTATCTCTCGGCAAATCCCCTTTAAGTACATGGTGGCGCTATGAACAAAACTGGGCCGCACCAAAGTAAAAAAAAAATATTTGAAATGTATACAGATTATAAAAGGTGTTTTTTGCACCTATAAATACACCTGCGGTGACTAGAAAAGTTCTGTATCCTATTGTAAGAACAAAGTGAGTCTTAGAACAAAACTGAGCTGCGCCAAAGTGAAAAAAAACCTGCAGTTACTAGAAAAGATCTGTATCCTAATATAAGTACAGGCTGCACAAAATACAAACTAATATTTCACCAAAAACTGGCCAAAAACTGTTAATAAAAACCCATTTCAATGCAGGGTCAAAGCAGAGTCTGGGCTGCACAATTATCCACTTTACTTTCAAAAGCCTGCCTGCCTGCCTGCCAGTCTGTCTGTCTGTGTTCTCCTGCACCCACCCAACCCCCCCCCCCTCCCCTCCGCGGCTGTACAGCGCTAAATGCTCCTTTAAAATTCTCAGCCTAAGTAACTAAACACCGAAAAACTTTAATCAACCTATGTTCTAATGTTAAAAGCTAAAAACATAGTTGTCCGTGTAAACAAATAGAATAGTATTGCTGAGCTGTTTTGAGAGAGACCGAGCCCACGTCCTTATCTTATGAGACACAGACACACACTGATCATGAACAGGAAGGACTGTTCTATGTAAAACAAGGTCATGTGATTTTTCCAGCCAATCACAACCATACACATCCCAGTCAAGACGTCGCACACCCAGCTCACCCTGCTCTACTCTCTAAGCTGATTTGCTGGCCGCCAAAATGACAGGAGGCGCCGGAAATGGCGCGATATTAATAGATTATGAGCAGATTTTAACTTAAATTATCGCGTGATCGAAAAAATCTGATCAACATATAAACCGTGCCGATTTCAACTTTGTCAATAATAATCGCTCAACACTAGTCCTGGACCTATTCGATGGCGTTAAGCAAGGAGCGGTGTTTCCGCTGATCGTGGGTTGCGGAATTATCTCAGCGACCGCCCTCTACCTTTTTGAGGCGGAACCCGTACTGACACTACCCCATCGTCTTCCTCCTCGTCCAATGATGAAGCTTGCGCAAGCAAATTCTGCTGAAAAGACCACGTTGGATCCACAACATCGTCATCATCATCATCATCAACATAGGTGACTTGGTCGTCCTGACATTCTACCTCCTGGAGCTGCGGGCTACAAGCAACAGGCACTGCAAGGCGTTGCCGACCACTCGGGATTTTTGCCGATTGACCGGCTTCATTCTCCTCCTCTGATGGCATCAGCAATTTCGCATCAGAGCAGACAAAATCATCCTCTTTGGCCTCTTGATCTTTTGAAATGCCTTCTAACCCCAACCGCATTTTGTCATCAAAGAGGTCTTCAGAAAATGGATTATCCACATTGGTGGGTACACGAGTTGACGTTTGGGCTGCCTTCGCTTCATGTTGGACGGATGCTGACGATGCTGATGATGACATTTGTCTGGGAGGACGAGGAGGTAAGACTGCTGGATACAAGTTGCATTAACCACTGAAGAACAGATTGGCGATGCTGTTCGTTACTGAGATTCATAGGGCCCTGACCCAGCGATGACAGGCCTGACGGTCCTGCAGCCGACGATCCGCTGGCTTGCGGGTTGTCGCCAGCACTGGAAGGAGCACCTTCTCTCGTTCCTCTGCCTCCTACGCCCCTCTTTGCTCACTTACCACCTGCATTTCGCTCCATGTTCAGAAAGATATAAATTTAAGAAGGTATGGAAGAGTTTTTGAAAGTCTCTTATTAAAAGACGGCAAATCACAGCTATTCTTAAATCCCTCTAATTTCCTACAGCCAACTAGGATTAGAAACTGAATTGTTTCTAGCGAATACCTGTGAAATGCGGTCTGGTGGAAGAACCGTAAGACAAAATCAACAGTGTTGGGGGGGCGTGGCTTGAGCCTGCATGGTGCCGGACATGTAGTGAGGAAGCTCTGAGGGAATTCCACTCAAAACGGCTCAAATAAGCCTGTTTTTTTGCCTTAAACACGGCATACCTTTTGGGGCAACTAACCCTGACTGCTCCGGGAGTCATTTGAAACGACAACTGACATTTTTGACACCCAGAAGAGGTCCTGCTCTCTTGCTTAGATTCAGCAGCAGTCACCGGCGCCATCTTAGAGAGGACCGCAGGGTGCTGGAGATCCAGCTACCACGTCTTTTCATCGCAGAGACCCGTCTGTAACCTCGCCCGCAGACCACAGAAAGCGAGTAAGTGACTGCCGACCGAGTTAGAACAAAGGTCCGTGCTCTGTGGGACAGCAACGTAAGGGGGTCGAAGTGCCTCCCGAGAAGCGCACCATCTTACCCTGAGGTCCCCCTCCTGATCCAAACCTGCTGCAGCGAGCAGAAACCAGGTGCCTGAGAGAGACAAGAACGGCCCTTACCTGCTCCGGAGCCTTTGCCTTGGCGATCCCACGGGGCAGGAATCAGGGAGAACTTCTCCGGTGCACAGAGCCGCGGCACGCGAACGGCGGGAACCTCTGGTGAGTGGCGGGAAATCCCAGGGAGAGGAGGCGCCATCTTGCCTGAACAAACCATATTCACTGAGATAATAACGGGCCTGAGACATCCTCTCCACTACATTAAACCACCTGGGAGGAACCTAAAGCACTATATAGTTTACAGTAGAAAGGAGAGAAAAAACCCCATATCAAAGCCCAATAGCTGTTCTCAAAAGCCACCTTTTCTTATATCGGGACACTCTTAGTATACACCTTATTCTCTTATTCATCTACGGCTCCTATATAAAGGGATCAATTGGACTGCAACATAAATGCTACTGTAGCTGTTAATAGCTTCACTATACAAACCATACATCTCTGTCCATTCTGCCCTAAGAAATCCAAGCTTGAATTGCATATTCCGTACAATATCTCTTTACTGCGCTACACTCCTTGTGCAGAGTCACTTCATTGCATTTAGCACTGGTTAACCAAGTGAGTGACTTAAAACATCTAGATCATTCTAATATTCCAACTTCAGTAATGGGTGGAAACTCTAAAAAAAATAAATCCCAGCCCACTAAATTAACAGAATTTTTCCAAACCCCATCAACTCGCTCCCAGATCAGAGAAAGGGGAGAGATTTCTTCTCATCTATCACAGGCTTCATCCAGACAAGACTCAGTCGGTATGGATCATCAAAATACTTCAGAATCCTTCTGTACATCTGAACAAACTCTCCAACGTCTGTTCTCCTCATTCAGAGAATCACTCCAAAGTGACTTCAAACAAATGATGAATGATTTTAAAATGGATATGCAAGCCATTGTTACTAGAACCGAGCATGTGGAGAAAAAAATGGCAGAGTTTGCAAAGTCTCATAACCTGTTAATAGACGCTAATGCAGCTTTAGAAGAAGAGGTTCAGAAACTATCCTCAAAAGTACTAGACCTTGAAGACCGCTCACGCCGCAATAATATCAGACTCCGAGGAGTCCCTGAATCGGTCTTCCCAGATGCTTTATCCCAATTTCTTTCCGAGCTAATGGCTTTGGTCCTCCCAAAAGCATCGGAGCAAGACCTAATAGTGGACCGTATTCATAGACTGCCAAAACCTAAGCATCTTTCTCCCTCTGTTCCCCGAGTTTTCAAAATCAAAGAAAACTTTCTCAAAGCTATTAGGCACCACTCAGATCTTCCGGAGAGATTCAAGGATATATCTATCTACCCGGACCTATCAGCAGGTACGATGTTGAAAAGGAAAGAGTTGGGGGCGTGGCCTGGACGCTGAAGGAGCAAGACGCTTCTCACAACTGCTCCTGCTCTCTGACTGATATTCCAGTGCCATTCGGGGTTGTAAAGTGTCTTTCAAGACCCTCTTCAGAGCAAAAAGATCATAGAAGAGACTCTCCTACCTTTCAACTCTATCGTGGTGTCCGGATCGCTGAGATTGCCCGAATCCCCTACCTTTCAACTCTATCGTGGTGTCCGGATCGCTGAGATTGCCCGAATCCCCTACCTTTCAACTCTATCGTGGTGTCCGGATCACTGAGATTGCCCGAATCCTGGTGCTGGGTGATCCCCCGGCCCGTGCAGCCTGTGGGCTGCCTGGAGAAAGGGAAAGCTGTGACCATCCCGCTCACTCAGGAGACGGCTGAGGCGCAAGAAATCTCTCCCGCTTGCCTTGAAATTGAGAGACATCTCTTACCCGGTAAGAGGGATACCAAAAGGGACTGTCCCTGACCAAGGGCTAGTTTGGCGGGCTTTTGAAGTCACTCCCGGCGCCATCTTAGCCTCCGCTGGTGCCAGCCTATAATCCGTGCCATAGTGCTGCCCTGCACCCCGGGATCCTGGATTATTGCTGGATTTCCCTCATCTAGACTTGGTATTACGGGACATGAAGAGTTGATAAGCACTCTGTTGGAGCCTTTGGCGCTGCTCAAGCCCGTTGGGGAATCGCCGTTTGCCGCGGTGCACCAGCTGGAGTCCCCAACCGCCGCAATTTCCTATATGAGGATAGGATTACTGGAGGGATTCCTGACCTCCGCATGCCGGCCTGAGAGACCTTAAGTTTCTAGTAGCTCCTGCTTCATTCCCGCTACACAGCGCGTCCCGTGCCGAACAGCGACGGGATTATATAGGGGCAGCACCTCCATTAAAAACCTCGTGTAGGACGGAGGAAGAACCCGGTAAGCGGCGGTGAATGCCTGAAACTCCGGCGATAACATCCTGATCCCTGCCGGGTGAGAGACACGGTTGCTTCTCCATACTTACACCGGACCTTTTCCAGGGCTTTTTCAGAAGGTCCCGACGCCATCTTGACTGTCACACTTCGCCCCTGTGGTCCCCTGGGGGTTGAAAAGCCTGTATTGCAGTTTCCCTGAGAAGGTTTCTAAGGAATCACTTCCAAGGGAGATCCCATTCTCTAATTATCTCCAGAGCATTAAGGGTCTGCCCAGTGCCCGTTTCTCTGGGACTATCTATTGCTGGATATCCTCCTCTAATGCAACGAGCATCCCAACCTCCTGTGGAGTTGGCCCCATGAGAGAGGCCTTGCGGTCTGGTACAGAATCACTATTTCATGTTACACCATCCTACAACCATCCGCCTTTAAATCCCAGTTGGGTCCCCTATAAGTACACGAGACTGTTTTCACAGAGCTGCTATGGATCATCCCTAGCGTGATAGCACATACCTGTCAATGCCAACCATGCGACTCGTCTCTCTAACCACCCCTTCAGAAGACGATTTGGGGTATATATCCCATCTCTATTGCTAGCACTGTCCATCTCCTCAGGCAGAACCTTCCCATCCCCTTCCCTTTGAGCACCAAATAGCAAGCAACTAACGAATCAGTGCGGCACAACGCTTGGACAATTCATCCTGCCTCTCTGGACGCCTGAAACTCCCAACCCTGGCCCCTAGCTTGTTGATTACTTAGCTGGACTGTTCCCTCCACGCATCCACCTGGATCCATTATTGACCACTGGAAATTTACATCAAATATTCAGACTCTGTTCTCAAACTGAACATTCATTGCCTAGTTTACCTTCTACACACCAATCTCTTTCTATTGGACTATGCTCAGATCGCCTGACTTCATCCAGAAGAAGAGCGTGTGCAAGACATCTTCAACACATTCATCATCCTCTCTGTCTATCCTCTGCATACTTGTCAAGGGCTATCTCTACGGGTCTGGCAGACCCCTCCAGGTTTTTCACAATCACAACATTGTTACAGGCTCTTATTTGAAGTCATTTGCTGTGGTATACCTTCTGGGGTAGGTTGGGGCTCTGGTCCAGGTTGACATTGTGGCTGCGGATCACCCGTGGGGCCACTAATTGACCTGGGGCTCTCCGGGTGATCCCCTCCCCTTTGCTCTGGGATCTGTTGCCCCCCCACGCCAAAAGCACTGCATACTATCGGACACATACCTCTGATTGCAGGTCAAACAATGCTCTTTGATAGGTTTCAGTTTAATGTATTGTGATTATTGGTGTTAATGTAAAGTTGATATGTAAATGTTTTATTAACGCACTCCTGTTACACCTTTGTCCAGATCTATAAACACCTAGAGGGCTATAACACCTTCTATCACAACCGGTTCTAAGCTTGACCCTCATTGTGCTGTAGCTTTACTCTCTGAAGATTGGGTTACTGCAACCAATAAGATACTGACACCTAGTGGCGATTCCTTATCACCACAGCTTAACAATCCGGGGTCTTAATTCTAAGTATATAGTAGACCTCTGTTTTTGGTGGGTTGTAGCTACGTAGCTGACTACTCGATCTGCTACAAAACACACCATCTCCATCTGGTAACACCTTTGTATAAATATTTTTCAGCAATTATTAGTATTACTCCATAGTTGATTCCGGGTGCAAGCGCTGCATCTACTATATTGCTTTGCTCAAAATTTTGCCGGATAGTTGTTTAGTTTGACATTACCTGAGTACTTCTTTACCTATCTTATGATGGCCGCAACTTTCATTTGTAAAATCCATCCTCACTACCAGCTGGATAGAATCGTTCCTCCTCATTATTGAGTCCTAAATATATATCCCATTCATCACCTTGTTCCACATTCAATTAGAAGTCCGCTCACCAATGTGTAACAACTTCAAACTCTGAACATTTTGGTTTAGTACACATAATACAACACTGCCACCTAGAGGCGCTTGTTAGCTAATATTTCTCAACTTTATCTCTTTCCCTGCCATCAGTTTATATACTTCCTCTAACTTCACTAGATCACAAATATTCGGTTCTGTTACACAAGAGTCCATCACTATCTAGAGAAACCTCTTTATCCACATTTTTCAGCATATTTGGATAATCCTACAGGGGACACACGATGTAGACTTCTATAAGAACTACAGAAAAGGAGAGGTCTACACTTTCTCACCTGCTATGGTTTGACTACTGCATTTATTATGCCCTTGGGATAGCAACATTCACTCCAACTGTATATTAAGTTGTTTACGGTGACCGCTCCATTTTTGTTATCCAAGACTCACTCCACATATACAAGCTCTCTTCAGTGCTCTGAGAGTGTCAGAACCTACACCAACCAATGGGTCCTTCTAAAAAAAATAAAGAGAGAGGGAATTCTCTAAGCCTAACAAATTTCTTTACTCCCGGAGACTTAAGGAAAAGTTTGGAGGCGGACAGGGTGGTAACTAGAGGAGCCAGGCACTTATCAACAAAACTCCTACCATCCATGGACTCCGCTCTATCTGAATCTTCTTGTTCATCTCCCCAGTCCACCCACTCTGAACTCTCCCAAACTCAAAACCCGACCTCAACTAAAATCTCTCCATCCCTGAAAAGGAGTGGGTCCAAGCCTATTTTATCATCATCCACTATGGAACATTCTACAGACCTTCTTCATGATCCTGCCTTAGATTCAACGAACAATAGTCCAGTGAAACAAAGGGCAAAACTTTCAAATTCAATGCCTGAGTCCCACTCTCCTATGGCTTCTACAGAAAGAAGTGCAGAAGACCCCAGGACTCTTTGGATTCGTTCCAAATAACAAATCAAGAGGTGTCTCCATCCTTAGTAAAGGACATGATGCTAGCCCTTCGCACATCCCTACAAAACTCCCTGCAAGCTTCTATCTCTACGTTGAACACCATCATCGATGCCATAGGTGAAAGAGTTCATCATGTAGAGTCAAAAATGGAAGAGTTTTCTCAAGCCCATAATGAGCTAGTCGATGCGCATAACAATGTAGAAGATGAACTGGATAAAATCAGATTGAAAATGGCGGACCTAGAGGACAGAAGCAGGAGAAACAACCTCAAATTTAAAAGCGTCCCAATGACAATTTCCAATTCAGAATTGCAGCCCTATCTTCAAAACCTTATAAAAGCCCTGCTTCCAAACTGCTCTAAATACGACCAAATTATAGATAGAGCTCATCGACTGCCCAGGCCTTCATCTCTCCCTGAATCCGTTCCCAGTGATGTTTTGGCAAGGATTCATTTCTACCATATTAAAGAAAATATTCTTCAGGCTACAAGGCAACTCAACCAACTTCCAAACCCGTATTCCTCTGTGAAAATCTTCACTGATTTGTCACAATACACCCTGGCTGCCAGAAGGCCCCAATTACCTCAGCGTCAAAATAATATTAATTACCGATGGGGTTTTCCGACGAAACTCATAATCAGGAAAGACGGAAGATCCCACTTCATCACTTCTCCAGAAGCTGGCCTCAAACTGCTCGTTCAATGGAACATTGCACCTCCTGTTGAGACTTCCACGTCTGGGGCCCCGTCCGTCTCCAAACTATCTAAGGAGTGGTCCATCGTAGTTAAATGATCTATCAAATTCCTATTTTGCTTATCCACCCATTAAGGGCTAAAATGTTATTCACTCATTGATAAATAATTTTTGATCTTTAAGTATTCTTTTTGCAAATCCTCCGCCCCCGGAGTATGCGCAGTTTCGTACTGCCTGCCTATGGTTTTTATTATTGTTGTTCTGTTTGCTACCTTTTTTCTTTCCCTCTCCCCTCTTTCCCTTGGCCACACCTGAACCCTTACACTGCAACCCTTGTATCACAAAGTACCTAATAGTATACGTTCTCTTACTCTGGACCAACTATTTTCTTTATTTTCCCATGGCGCTCACTTTTGTCTCATTAAACGTTAGAGGACTAAATAGTCGTTTTAAATGATCCATGATTTGGAAGGAAGCTATCAAACTACAATCCGAAATCTTATGTATCCAAGAAACACATTTGCTCCCAGGTGACACTCACAGACTCAGTCATAGACAATTCCCTCACATTCTATTCTCTTGCATGGATAAGAAAAAAGCAGGGGTTGCAATAGCAATAAGAGATACATTGGCGTTTCGACTAATTGACCAAGTAATAGACCCGCAGGGTAGATTCATAATTTTAATCTGTGAAATTAATAATTTTAAATTTACTATAGTATATTTAAACGCCCCTAATTCCAGAAAACTTAGATTCATTAATAAACTTCATAAAAAAGATCAATCACTCGCTCAAGGAACCCTTGTTCTCTGCGGAGACATCAACTTAATCTCCGACTCCAACATGGACTCCTCCTCACAACAAAGGGTGGTTCATAAGTGCCTTAAGCCTTGGTTAGAGAGGTCCTCTCTACATGATGTATGGCGCTGTCTCCATGCATCGGAGAGAGATTTTACTTACTACTCGGCTAGACATCAATCGTATTCCCGTATCGATATGTTCCTGGTGGACAAATGGGTCCTGCAGAGAGTTGAGAAGTGCGATATTGGTATTATATCTTGGTCCGACCACGCACCTATCATTTTATCTATAAGAACGGGACATAGTGGTCCGGCTCCATTTACCTGGAAAAATAATGTTAGGATTATATCTGATCCTGCCTACCATAAAATAATCCTAAATCATCTTACCCAATACTTTGCGCTAAACCAGCCTTCGGTTTCGGACCCGTTTGTCATATGGAATGCTCATAAAGCCTACATTAGAGGCATTTTAATACAAATCTCTTCTAAAGCCAAGAAATTAAGAATTCAAAAATGGGACGAGTTGGTGAAAACTCATCTCTCTGGAATCTGAACAAAAAAAAAAACCCCTTCCCAGGCCAACAACTTGAACGGGTTCAAAGCTGGGGAAAAAGCCCTTAGAGAGCATTCATGATAAAACTTTGCCCAAAAAAAACCCAAAAAAAAATAACGAGAAATTACTTTAAGCCCTTAAAAAAACCCTTTTCAAAAATAAGGGCCCAAACCCAGGGGTAGCTTTCCCTATGCCTTTTAAAATTTCCAATACCCCTTTTTTCTCTTTAAACCTGGGGCCCCCAAATAAGATAACACTTTCCAAAGTTTATAGCAGATGTTTTCCCGCGATTTCTACACTAAACTTAAATTTTAAAAAAAATGATCCCCATATCACCCCCTTTGGTGTCTGATATTCAAAACTTTTTAGCCTCCCTTCATCTACCTCTCTCCCCCCGAATTTTTTTGGGTTAAAATAAAAAGTTCCGTTTCATTAGAAGAGGGATCCCCAACAGTATATTCCCTTTCCGAAATAAAAACCCCGGGTCCTGGGGCGGAAATTTTTAGTGAAAACTCCCAGCCCTTTTCTTCAATTTTTAAATTCCACAAAGTTGGGTGAACTCTGTAAACTCGGCTATGTAAAGAGGAACATTCCTTCGTAAAGTTTTCAAGCAAAAATAGGTTAAAAATCCCTAAACCAGGGGGAAAACTCCTTATACTCCAACTAACTTTAGGCCCATTTCGTTTTTTTAAATACTGATAAATAAATTTTTTGCTAAGCCTATTGGAATGCTTGGGAAGAAAATCTTTTCCTAGCTTGATTAGAGCAGATCAGGTGGGATTTATTAAAAGTCTCAGGCCCCCGGGTGTACACGAAGTCTTCTCAATATTATACAACACATTGATAAAACCAAAAACTGCTTCTCTGTTCTATCCCTAGTTGACAAGAGAAGGCCTTTTGACAGGTTATGTTATTGGACATTTGCTCTTCAAAGTTCTAGATAAAGTTTGGGTTTCAGTGGGCCTATTATCCAGGCCATTACGTCCTTGTATTCCTCCCCGGCGTCCGGGTATTATATATGGATGGGGAAATTTCCCGACAAAAAATACTTCGGTCCCGAATTACTTCGGGACGAATACACGTTTAAAAAAACAGCATTTCAGCTGCACGAGCTGCAGGGTGCTGTAGTGAAACATTGTGCCATGCTTTCTTAAATATGCAGGAGGGAGCTTTGGTATTGGTCTTCATACAATGTTGTTGTTTTAGTATGACACGACATGAACTGCTGACCGCTCTTAGAATCGCTTCACTATAAAATTTCCTGGGCACTTTGAGGGCAAAAAACTGACCAAAAAAACTGAAGGGGGGAATGTAGCCCGATAAAGTAGGCAGCGAACAGCTGGAAAAAAAACAAGCTGAGGCCTCAGGATGGGCAACATCGTGACAGAGTGTCGGAGGGTGCACGTGGCAGCCACAGCAGCATGAGTCAGAACAGTGGCACAATGACCATTATGGATGGTGGCAAAAAACAGGAGGTAGGCCACAGAGTGGCACTATGACACAGTGTGTAGGTTCGGCAGCAGCCACAGCAGGAGCATGAGGTAGACAGTGGCACCTATTAAATTCTGGAGGTGGCAAAAACGGAGTAGGCTCACTGAGTGGAACAATGACACAGTGTGGAGTTGACAGGCATCACAGCAGCAACAGGCATGAGTGTCAGACAGTTGGCACAATGACATTCTGGAAGGTGGCAAAAAAAGGAGTAGGCCACAGAGGGCACAAATGACACAGTGGGTTGTGAAGGTTACGGCAGCAGCCACAGCAGCACAGCATGAGGTCAGACATGGCCACAATTAAAATTTCTGGAGGTTTCAAAAACCGGAGTAGGCCACAGAGTGGCACAATGACACAGTGTGTGGAGTTACAGCATCAACAGCTAGCAAAAGCATAGAGGTCAGACGAGTTGCCACAATTACATTCTGGAGGTGGCAAAAAACTGAGTAGGCCACAGAGGTGGAACTATGACAGAGAGTGGAGGTGACGGCGGCAGCGCATGAGGTCAAGAGAGTGGACATGACATCTGGATTGGGTGGCAAAAAACAGTAGTAGGCCACAGAGTGGGCCACTGATTGACAGAGACAGTGGAGGTCTCAGCGGCAGCAGCATGAGGTCAGACAGGGGCACAATGACATTCTGGACGGTGGCAAAAAAAACTGGAGAGTAGGCCAATTGTGGCACAATGAACACAGTGTGGAGGTCACTGCAGCTGCAGCTTTAGGGCCAGACAGTGGCACAATGACATTCTGGAGGTGGCAAAACAGTTGTAGGCCACAGAGTGCCAATGACAGAGATGGAGTGTGCCTGGCAGCGCATGAAGTCAGAGAGTGGCACAATGACACAGTGTTGGTGGAGGCACACTGGCAGCAGCGCAGAGGTCAGACGAGTGGCATATTGACAATCTGTGAGGTGGAAAAACCAGAGTAGGCCAAAAGAGTGCGGCACAATGAAAGAGAGTGGAGGTCACGCAGCAGCAAGCATGGAGGTCAGGACAGTGGTACTATGAATTTTGAAGTGGCAAAACAGTGTAGGCCCACAGAGTGCACTAATGACAGGAGTGGAGGTGACGGCACGTAGGCAGCGCATGACAAAAGGGGGGGTTCAGAGAGTGGCACATGACATTCGGAGGGTGGGAAAAAACAGTAAGTAGGCCAAAGAGTGGACTATGACAGAGAGTGGAGGTGACGGCGCAGCTGCATGAGGTCAAGAACAGTGGCACATGACATTCTGGAGATGCAAAAACAGACAGTAGGCCACAGAAGTGGCACCAATGACAGAGAGTGGTGGTACAGGCAGGCAGCAGCAGCATGAGGTCAGAAATGGCACAATGACATTTTTGGAGGTGGCACCAAAAATTGGAGTAGGCCCCTGAGTGGAAAAATGACAAGAGGTGGAGGTGAAGGCGGCAGCAGCATGAGTCAGAGAGGGGCTCACAATTACATTTGGAGGTGGCAAAAATGTAACAGTAGTAGGCCAAATGGAGTGGACATTGACAGAGAGTGGAGGTGACTGGCGGCAGGCAAGCATGAGGTCTGACAGTGGGCACAATGACCATTATGTGAGGTGGCAAAAAAAGGAGTAGCCACTGAGTGGCCACCAATGACAAGATGAGTGGATGGTCATCAGCAGCAGCACATTGGAGGTCAGACAGTGGCACAATGACAATTCTGCAGTTGGCAAAACAGTAGTAGGCCACAGAGTGTCACAATGACAGAGACGTGGAGGTGACGGCTGTGGGCAGCAGCATGAGGTCAGAGAGTTTGGCTCAATGACATTCTGGAGTGGCAAAAACAATCAGTAGGCCACAGAGTGGCATATGAACAGAGAGTGGAGGTGAGGCGGGCAGCAGCATGAGGTCAGACAGTGGCCACAATGACATTCTGGAGATGGCAAAAAACAGGAGTAGGCCACAGAGTGGCCACAATGACTGACAGTGTGGAGGTCACAGCAGCAGCAGCAATGAGGGTAAGCAGTGGCACAATGACATTTGGAGGTGGCAAAAACAGGAGAGGAGTAGGCAACAGTCGTGGCTCAAAGAAGAGGCAGTGGGAGGTCAAAGTAGCAGTGCATGAGGGTTCTGAAAGTGGCACAATGACATTCTGAAGGTGGCCTAAAATGGAGTAGGCCACAAGAGTGGCACAATGACAGAGAGTGGAGGTTGGACGGCGGCAAGCAGCATGAGGTCAGGTGAGTGGCCAGGACATTCTGAAGGGTGGGCAAAAACGTAGTAGGCCAATGAGTGGCACAAAGACCAGTGTGTGGAGGTCACGGCAGCAGTTGCATGTGAGGTCAGGGGTGAGGGAACAATGACATTCTAGAGGTGGCACAAAACTGTTAGTAGGCCACAAATGGCCAATGACAGACAGTGGAGGTCACAGCAGCTGAATGGGTCAGGACCAGGGGCACAATGACATTCTGGAGGTGGGCAAAAACTGGAGTTAGGCCTCAGAGTTTGCACATATGACAAGAGAGTGGAGGTTGACGGCGGCAGGAGCATACAGCATGAGGTAAAAGAGTGGCACAATGACACATTTTGTGGATTGTCAAGGGGACTGCACAGCTAGCAGCGCATGAGGTCATAAGTGGCACAATGGACAGAGTGTGGAGGTGGGTGGCATACCATGTGTGTCCTGGTAAAGATAGTTGGTTGGCCAGATGGAGAGTACTGTCAGCAGATGTGTGGCATTCGGCGGGTGGCAGCATCAGAATAGTGGCTGAGGAAGGTAGTTTGAACCCAGACTCATTCTCACAGTTGGGTGAGGCATCATGGCTGATGTAGTCTGACGCCTAAGGCATTTGGGTGTGTGGAAATCCTGGCCGATCCCGCCTGATTCATCTTGACAAGGTTCAGTCGTTCCACATTTCCCGTGGACAAGCAGGTTCTCCTTGGGTAACGATGGCCCCCTGCCGCACTGACACCCGCTCTGATTGCCACACTACTGGCGGGCAGACAGCTTCTCCACTGCTAACTCGGCAGTTGCGGCACACCACATCCAGTTTGGCGGCCCAGTTGTGTTCAGCGGACTTCTAACTGGGGGGTGGCAGTGTATCTGTCCAAGTAGGCCAACCACATGTTGGTTTGGGTCTGATCCTGGTCTTGCTGCTGCTGGCGATTACCCTCCTCACTTAGGCGGGGTGAAGGAAGATGCTAATCAGTGACACCCGAATAGGTTTGCTGTATGGTGTGGTACTGTCCTACCCCCTCACTCCTTCTTCCAGCAAGCCGCGGACTAGTAGTAGTCGTGAGCGCTTAAGAAACCCCCCACGGTCTGAACCGGGCAGAGGGAGGGACGCGATGCCGCAAATTGCTGTGGCCTAATGACCTTACAGAGGAGTTTTAACCTATAAGTATTTGAGTTTGTCCTCCCTCTCAAGAGCTGGAAGAAAAAAAGCTCCCAATGTTTGGACCGTAGCGAGGGTCCATTTGGGTTGGAGAGCCTGAGTCATCCCAATCCCGCCGGTTGCTGACCATATCGGCTTAATAGCCAGGCAAAATCAGCTGCTGCGGGCCATGTCTGCACATGTGTCTCCGAGGGCTCCATGACCTCCTTTCCTCTTTATAATGCCACGGTGCTTGCGGGTCATCTGCCTAGTCTTCCTCATCTTAATCTACTCCTCCTGCTGCTCCTGCTCTCCTCTCATTGTCACTGGGTAGATAATACACTCATTTCACCAGACAATGCTTATGCTCCAATGTCCTCCTCCTCCTCTTTTCAAGTCCACTCCTCAGGACTCATGTGGCCGCAGAGTTGTAGTCGCCACGTATCCCAGTCCCCTGCCCAGACAGATTTTTCTGCATCTGATTCCAGGACATGAAGCAGTGGTGGAATGACGTTATTCATCCCGTAGTCCTGGCGGACTGACAAATAACGTGGCCTCTTCGAATGGCTCTTGTCAACGAAACGGCAGTGTCTCGCATGAGGCTGCCACTGGCTGACATCAAAGTTACACATGGGTGTACTCCTGTCCGCCTGGATCATCAAAAAATCGTTATGGCCTTTATCGGTAGTCTCATCTACTGTCGGTCCAAATGTTCAGGCGGGAATTCCAACGGGTGGAAACATCGCATATCAGAGTGTATTGGGGGAGGCCAGTTCTGACCACTGCACCTCGAGGAGGGTGTTCCTGGCTTTGTAAAATGGATGAAGTAAATGCCCTGTTTCCTGGCCATTGTTCAGAATCTTCTGAAGATCGGTGGAAGATTTGGAACCTTTTCACAAACCAGATTTGTACACTTGTTGCGACCATGCACGGCATCGCATGGACCATACCTACTCGGTGCAGCGTCGGGACACATGTTCCTCCCATTGTCCGTATCATGGTCCGTTTTGCATGTTGGCGCGGGACTAAGAAAGCCACACAATTTGATTTCTTGCTGCATGACGCGGAGCATGTTCCTCCCTGTGTGTGACTTTGTTCGACGAGGCAAGGCCAGGTGTTGAACGCGTGACACCGCTGTTGCACCTACACTTGTTGGTATGATGGAGCCAGTACTTGTGGAGGCTGAGTGAGATGGTGGTGGTGGTGGAGGAGGAGGAAGCGGACATTGGTGCAGGAGCCGCAAGTTTGACACGTGGAGGAGGAAAGCGGCGTTCTCCTGTCCAGTTGTTGGTGTGCCGGGGCAGGATAGCCACATTCACCCTGTGGGGCCGATAAAGGACATTTGTATGGCCCTGTACGTAGTTACAGCGCAGATGTCCGCAGCTGCCGTGCACCTATTGAACATAAGATAAAGCTCAAGGACTGGCCCACACTTATGTTCTAAATATTTTATGAAGTTGATGGTACTGCCTTTTTGGAATGAAATTACGGCTTGGAACTCTCCTCTCGGCTCGGCACAAAGCCATTAGTTATCTGACGGTGCAGAGTCACACCTATTTGGAAGGGAGGGACTGCAGCACCTACAACTTGGAGGAGGAGCAAGGTCGCTTCTGCACCTTAGGTTGATTGAGACGTCTTACATGTTGTCTCTTTGCATCGCTCGCTGAACGGACTGCTGGCGCCATGTGTAGCGAGGAGCTGGAGCATCTGGGGACACGGGAGATGATGTCAAAGAGAAACAGCTCCCTTCTGCAGAGGTGGTGGAGCTTGTACTGGCTGCAATAGCATGCGTGCCACTGGGCGCTGCTGTTGCTGCGGGGCAGGAGGACCACCAATCTGAGCCACGTTTCCCAGGCCACCCGGAGGGGTGACGCTGTGTTTTGACGCAGGGCCTGGTGCCAACGTTGCTCCCTGGCCACGTTCACTTTTGCCTAAGATTCACATATAAATTGCCCCTCTTTCTTGGAAAAAACCCCCAAACGGGTTTTTTTTACCCCGTGGGCCTGACTCCCGGACTCACACTGCTTCCCTCTGACTACGGCCCCCAAAACCCCCTTGTGGCTGCCCTGCTTTACGCGCAAAGGGCCCTCTTCTCTGAGATGTGAAGCCCCCTTCCTCCCCCGGCCCCAAGTGCGGTGGTACTCATCATCTATTTGTGTTTATCCTCACTGTGTCCTCATCAGGTCTTGGATGCAGAGGGTGACCCCCCACAACATGACCTCCCATGCCACTTCCAATCTATACTTTTTCCCCTACTGAAGAAGCAGGGGGGTATTGGCCCCTTTCTTGCTGCCAAATAGTGCTGATGCCTCCCCCAAATTGTTCATCCTCCTTATTGGGGTGAGCCCCAAAACCACTTTGTAGACTCTGGTGGGGAACCGCTGGGACAGAGGCGGTTGAGGACAGGTGAGGGGCGCTGACCGCCCCGGGCCATGCCAATAAGGGTTGTGTCTGCGTTCCCCCCCGTCTTTGGCTGGGGTTGTAGATGCATCTGGGAGGAAGTGGATGACCTAGTCAACCAACAAAAAACCCCTTGTTTTCTGAACAAACACGGCCGCTAGATGACGCGGCAGTTGTTGCCTACCGGTTTACCCCCGCGCGACGTCCCCTTGCGTGCTGCGCCCGGGCCGTTCAGGAATGTTTGGGGCCTCTGCCACTCGCAGTTTAAGGCCTGCCACCTCTTGCGACATACTGTTTTTTTCTAAAAGTAAGCACTGTTTGATAAGTATTGTTTGATAAAAACCTGTATTTGACTCCAAATGAAAAACCCATAAAGCTTGGGTAAACCCCTTTGGGTATAAATTGCGCTACAAATTTGGGGAGGAAAAATTGATTGTTGTCCGTTTAAAAAAAATCTGTGTATTTTACTGAATAAAAAAGCACAAAAAGGTTAATTTAAACCCTTGGATATGAATTATGCTACGGGAATTTCTTCTGTGGGGTGAAAAACAAAGTTTTTTTTACTAGTACAAAATGAGAACAAGTTAATTAAAATTTTTGCCCGGAATTAGCAACAAAAAAGTCTTTGAGGGCGGTTAAAATCGTTTTTTTAGTCACCAGAGAAAACCTTAATTTCCCCCTGGTTTTGGTAAATTGCCGAAAAAAAAAATTGGGACCCAAACCCAAAAATAAGACCCTTTTTTAGGTGTTTAAAAAAATGGCGTGTTTTCAAACCCCCCTACCAAAAAGAGAAAAAATTTTTGAAAAATTAACCTTCGCTTTTTAAAATTTTGTTTAAAGGAAAAATGTATTTTTTGGGTTTTGGTAAAAAATAAAACGTTTTCTTTTAGTCACCCCCAGCACCCCCAAAAAACATCGTTTAAATTTAAAACCCCTTGGATGTTTTTCCCGCAAAAAAAATTTGAAAAAACCAAAAACTACGGTTTTTTTGGTGTTAAAATTTGGGTGTTTTCTAGCTACAAAAGAAGAGGTAAAACTTTTAATTAAACCTTCGCTTGTGAATTTTTGTTTACGGGAAAAATTTGTTTTTTTTTGGGCCCGGTAAATAAAAAAACGTTTTTTTTTAGTCCCACAGCAGAAAGGACAATCCCTTAAAAACCCCCTGGTTGTAAATTGGCAAAAAAAAAATTGAGAAAACCAAAAACTACGGCTTTGTTGGGGGTTCAAGGGCCCCGTGTTTTTTTGCCCCTAACACAACGGGAGAAAAATTTTGGGTTTACGTTTTGGGAACCTTTTTTTCCCCGGGCCCTTGTGAAGTAAATATGTACAGGAAAAAATGCCTTTTTGGGGGTTTGAAATAAACGTTTTTCATTTAGTCACCACAGCAGCAGAACAACGCTTAATTAACCCCGGGATGTAAATTGTGCAAAAGAATTGAGCAGCCAAAAATGAAGTGGTATTTGTATTGTAAAAACGCTGTTTCTTTAAATGAATACAACAGGAACAGGCTTAGCTCACCCTTGGATATTCAATGTGCTGGTGAGCAGGTAGCATTAAAATGTATATGTGTTGCACGGGAAACACACACTGGACTTCAATCCAAATACCCCACAAAATCAGAAATAGAACGTAAGAGAAGCAGTCTCTGAGACAAGATGAGACACCCCCCAAAAATCGCTGTTAATAAAAATGAGTTTTTTAGTATCAGCATAATAAGCACCGCAAAGCAGCACCTTCCCTAATCAGAAACAGTGGAGCGGTATGAGCTCCCAGCGTCGCGCCCGGACTTATATAGTGCGGTGATGTCACAGAATCCCGCCGGTCTCTGATTGGCTTCATCTCTGCACATGTCATGTAGGCTTTGCCCTTCTTCCTCCCAGAGTTCTTTGCCCCATGTAACGCCATGTGCTTGCAGACATTTTATCAATCAAAAGCACACTTCGTTCACCCGAAGTACCCCAAAGTTCGACTTCGTTCAGAACCGAAGTTTTCCTGAAATTCTAAACGAATTCCACTTCATTAGAATCAATACGCCCATCTCTACTTATATTGGACCAGCGGCCAGCAATTAACCAATTACTGGCACGCTGGCCCTTTAAATCTCAAAGAGCTGCCGCACACGCGCGCTAGGGGGCACTCGCGCGCATGGCAGCCTGCAGAGAGTCGCACAGAGACAGGAGCGTGGCCAGGTAAGTCCTGGCCCTTGGGGAAGCGAGTGCGCCCGCGGCCCGACATGCGGACCGTGGCGCCACTCGTTCCCGGAGCGGGAGGGCACGGATGGGACACGGGTGCACCCGCAGCCCGACCTACGGCTGCGGGACCACCCATGACACACAGGTTTCTATCACTGGATTGGTTGCAGCAGGAGGTCCGCAACATGTGTGCCATCGAGGGGCCCGGTCAAGTGAGTATTGCTAAGTTACTGTGATACAGCCAAGTATCGGCTGGCTTCCTTGGAGCGGTTGCAGAGTTGGGTGAGAAGTTGTTTCCACATTCCAGGACAGGCTTTTGGCAGGTATTTGGCCTATTAAAGCCTGGATAATTCAGGCACAAGGCATGGTTTACTGCCAGAAGCTAGAGCAACAAGTAGGGCTAAATAGTCAGTAGGAGACTGATCCAAGCGTTTTTTATATGGAAATACATGCAGTTGACACACATTTAATGTTAGTGTTAGGATGGCTTCCAGCCATTCCGAGGCGGCTTCTAATTGAGAGTAAGCAAAGTGTTGGGTGGGTGCTTACTCCCTATGTTCCACACCAGGATTTACCTGGCCTATATAAATCAGGAAGCCAGCTGACTAGGTGTGGCCTACAACCCTGGACTACCATTTGGTCCTGGGAGGAGATACTGTGTGAAAAGCAAGCGTCTGTCACACCACTGTCTATGTGCTTGCAAGGTGCTAGTAATTACAACTTTGTTTAGGTACAGCTCAGACAAGCAGACTTTTGTCTTGTTTTTGTTGTGCATGGTTTGCATCTTTTGTACCTGTGTTGCTAAAAATAAAATACGGGAGGACTCGTATTTGTACCCGGAGTTTCTGTCTCTGTCTCTTTACCCAAAAAGAACGTATTGCCTGATTTTTTTTTCTATATAAACCCGTAGAAACAACATTATTGATCACAGTTAAACTGATGTCCAAAAAAATCTACTGAAGTGGAATATTTATGAAATGCAAATTTTATGAAAAACCATGGCTCCTGACGACATAATTAAAAGGTCATCTATATAACGACCATAATAACAAAAACAACTGAAATAAGGATTATTAGTTGAAAAAATATATTTCTTCTCACACCAGGCCATGTATAATTTGGCCAAGGAGAAGGAGATTTTAGCCATAATCAAGGCTCCATGTATTTGTAAATAATATTCTGAATTAAAGGAAAAAAATTGTGTGTAAGCAACTATTTTACAGCATCAATGATAAATTCTATAAATAACTCAGTGTTTGTGCTTGAATTGTACAAATGATATGCAAGAGCTGTTAAAGCCAAATTATGGAGAATGCACAAATCCAATTCACAAACATTGCAAGTTAGTCAATAAAAATTATCCTGCCATATAAATCCTGAGAACGTGCACTCAACTTCTTTGGTCGACCTTGATGAGGCCTGTTCTGAGTGGAACCTGTCTTGTTAAACCACTGTATGGTCTTAGCCACCATTCTCCAGCTCAGTTTTAGGGTGTTGGCAATCTTCTTATGGCCTAAGCCATCTCTATGTTGAGCAGCAATTCATTTTTTCAGATCCTCATACAGCTCTTTGCCATGAGGTGCTATGTTAAACTTTCAGTGACCAGTATGAGATAGAGTGAGAGTGATAACACCAAATTTAATACATCTGCTCCTCAATCACACCTGAGACTTTGTAAAAGTAACAAGTCACATGACACTGTGGATGGAAAATGTCAAATTGGGCACAATTTTTCCATTTTCTTTTAGGGGTGTACTCACTTTGGTTTAGAGCAGTTTAGACATTGATGGCTGTGTGTTAAGTTTTGTTGAGTACACACCAAATTTACATTGTTACACAAGCTGTACACTGACTTCTTTACATTGTATCAAAGTATCATATCTTTATTGTTGTCCATGAAAATACATAATAAAATATTTACAAAAATGTGAGGGGTGTCCTCACTTTTATGAGATACTGTATAAGTTTCCTAACTAAGCGGTCAGATGCCATGACTGTCATATCTAGAGCACACCCCTCAGTAACCGACACCGCTCACTCACTGAGCAGGCAGACACTGTAACTGTTCCATTCCCTGCCTGGCTCTGGTTGATAGTCCTTCCAGAAAAGAAGCTTTTAGTCATCCACAAGATTCACATCACAATCCTTTCATGTTAAATCAGTTGCTGCAACTGCACTGGATGTAAAAGCTTATTTGTGTCAGGGATTTGATGGGATCGAAAACATGGAGCATCACAGTCCAAGTCCGACACAATATCTGCTCTACTATCCAAGCACAACCATGTTACATCATGTCTTCTGTTCCTTGAGGTCCAAATCCATACTGGCCAGCTGATAAGAAATTACATATGTATTATTTAGCAAAAAATTACAGATGCAGTTGTAAAGATGTTCACAAGGTGGCAACAGCACAACGAGTTTTAAATTTCGAGTCTCCATATTACCAGACTGAAAATACTTCGAGGTGTTTCTAAAAAAGGTGACGTGTGTTTCTAAATAATTTTCACTCCTTTTCAGGTTTAACCAATTTAAAATAATGTTTAAGCAAGACTAAGCTTCCAACAAAGAAAATTAATCCTAAAGTGTTACTATTGGTTTGAAAGTGCAAAAATTCTAAACAAAATGATTTTCCATCATTCAAAATGTTATTACATTTTTTGAACACCCAAAATATATTTCAATGTGTATAATATATACATTCACGAATAAATGACTAGCCCACAAGAGACTATTAGATATAAAAACTTTATTGAAACACAAGGCATCATGTCCACAAATTGACTTGGGTTCGCGAATTTTCTCACCAGGAGCCTACCCCTAGTGGATGAATGATCGATTCCACATCCAAACCACTGTATTCTTTGACTGATATTCCTCTCCATTATTGTGTATGGAGTAAGTCCCTACTGATAGTGCTCTACTTATGCACAGACAGGTCTACTGTCTCTTGCAAAATGTTTGTCGTTCAGAATGGGATTCCCTTTTAAAAGACCACATATTTGGTTCACATGTGTTGTAAAACGTCTCGATTTGTGCCTTAGCTGACCTGTGTGGGACATTAGAGAAGAGGTAACGCTATTTTTTGGCCAACCATGTCCTGGGAGCTCTCAAAGGACAAATGGAGGACGTTTTCTTGCACAACTGAAGCTCCCTAGAAGATGGACGGGGAGGGGCTTGTTGAGGATGATCAGGGTATAGCCCACGTCATGCTGCACTGCATTACACAATTGCTTTAACCCCTTAAGGACCCAGCCTGTTTTGACCTTCTATCTCAGACCTTTTTTTTTAATCTGACTGGTGTCAATTTATGTGAGTGTGATTATTGTTTTGTTGACACTTTCTCCTGTGCCATGTGATTCTAGAGATTGTTTTATCGTGACAATTGTGCTTCTAAGTTAGTAAGAAATCTTTTATTCCATACAATTCCTTGTTTGGTTTGTGAATCATATCAAAAGTTCATGAAAATTTGTGGACAAAATTTTGACGATTTTGAAAGTTGCAGAAATATTTCTGCGGTTTTTTTGTGCAAGACAGCTAATATTCACCCACAAAATAGTTTATAAACTAGCATATACCATATGTCCATCTATAGGTTGGCATTCATTTTTTAATGTCTTTTTTTTTTTACGACATTGAGGGCGTAGAATATTTTGGTAGTATAATTTCCACACTTTTCAAGAATTTTGCTAATATACTTGTTTTTTAGGGGAACCATCAGTCTGACTCTGTTGGCTTTGAGCGTTCCTGCATGTTAGTATTAACCCATAAGTGATGCCATCTGAGAACTAGACCCCTTAATGTATTTAAGAACACTAATTTAGGGAAGTTTGATAACCTTCATGATTATTCTCACAGTAATTAAAAACAATGTGGAGGTGAAACTTTCAGAAGTCCCATTTTTTGTCAGATTTTCAAATATCTTATCCTCATTTATTCACTGGAATACGGTAAATGTGACTAGGTCAAATGAAACTTACTATCATTTCCACCAGGTCTGCCGTTTTTAGAGATATCCCATATGTGGCCCTAGTGCATTATTTGCCTCATCCTGTAACCTCCGAGAATAGGAGGACGCACCTTAGTTAGTACTTTACTCTGGTGGTCTCATTTATGCAATCGATTTTATTTGGCAGCCCTCATTATCAGGTTTGGGAACATCCCTATGAGGTGCTAAAAACTTAATAATACACATAAATTAGCACTGCATATTGGAAACTGTACACCCTTAACTGAATATATTCCGGGGTGCTGTGTGAGTTATTATTAGACCCCTAAGGTGAATTCACTTGATTTATTTTTAGCATAGGCTGTGAAACAATAACAAAACTTTTTTTTTTTACAATAATCTGAAAATTTTATGCTTAAAAATTTTTATATATACAAGGAATACCTGGAAAAAAATAACCCTAAAACTTTGTTAAGCAATTTCTTCCATTGTTCGGCTAATACCCTACACTGTTGGGTGTAACTGCTTGTTTTGGGCGATGGCAGGGCTTTAAGGGGGGAAGCGCCCTATTTGGCTTTTGAAAGCAGATTTTTGGTGGGGCCAATGTCGCATTGCAAAGCCCCCAAAGTAGCATGAACAGGCGGAAAACTTCCAGAAAGTCGCCCCATTTTGGATTAAAACCATCAGGGATCTCATCTGGGGGGTCGTTGTATCTGTGCATTTTGGATGCACAGGTGGTGATCTGCAAAGTTTTTTTTTTTTATATTGGGCAATGAAAATGGGGGGAAAAACGCAGTTCGGGTCATTGTTTTTTTAGTTTAATTTTTTACATGCATTCGCCCCGTGCGTGTAAAATGACTGTGATTCACTTTAACTCATGGGGGTGCGGTTTTACAATTACAATGATACGTAGATATTAGATATTAGTTTTTTCATGTTTTATTACTTTTACACTAGAAGAAATACGTCTTAAAAAATTGCGTTTTTATGTTGTCCTATTCTGATAGCCATAACTGTTTTTTAATTTGCTGTGTGCTAGAAGATGTGTATGGCTTGTTGTTGTTTTGTTGGGTATGAGTTGATTGAAGTGTTTATTGGTTAATCACCATTATGGGGTGCATATGATTGCTATGTTTTTCTGAGTTGTTTGAACAAAATACAAGCAATATTGGTAGTGTTTTTTATTTTTTCATTTTTTATAGAGGACACTGTAACGGTAATCATATGACATCGGTAAGATTTACGCTCAGCAGGTTCAATCGATACTACTCACTAATACCAATTTGTATTTTTTTTTATAGTTTTACTGCTGTATTACATTTAAAAACACTTTTATTCACCTGGTAAATACGTTTTTGCATCGCCTTAGTTGAGAGACCATATAAACTTTTATGATTTTTCTGTGTGCAAGCTGTGTAGGGAATCTTGTTTTTTGGAGATGAGTTGACGTTTTTATTAGTAATAATTTTTGTGGGGGTACAAGCTGTTTTTGATCGCTTTTAAACCATTGTGTTTTGGAGGCAAGGGTAGAGAAAACTACTGCAATCATAGTAGGGTTTTTTATTTTTAATTTTTAAAGGGATCAACGTTGCGTAGTATCCGTGATAAGTTAGCTTTACTCTTTTGGCGTCGCTACGATTATGTGCAAGATACCTTATTTCTTATAGTTTTTTTCTATGTTTGAAAGGCACATTAAAAAAAAAAAGAAAAGTGTTTTTAGTGTGTACAAATACATATTTAGCATCGCTTATCTCTGGAGAGCTACTACAGTTTATTATTTGTTTCCGTATACAGAGTTGTATAAGGACTTTGTTTTGCGGGGTATTGGAACTGGTTTTTATTTCGGTAAGAGTGTCTTTGGATTTTAGGAGTTTTTGATCGCCTTTTTATTCCATTTATGTGATGGGGGTATGAACATAATCTTAATTCTCTGTGATTGTTTGTTTTTATTTTTTTTTTTACGGCGTTCACCGTAGGAGGTTAATAAACATGACAGATTTTGTGGTGCCAGGTCGTTTACGCACGGTCGATACCGTAAATATGGGTACTTATTTTTTTTGATCTATTGTTTGGGGCGATAGCGTTAGTAAAGGGGAAGAAGGGCTGTGTGTTCGTATTTTGTATTTTATTTTTCGTCGTTTTGTAATGTTTTACTTGTTTTTCACTTTTTTTTGTACTTTTTTTCATGTTTTCAACATTTAGATTTTACTTTTCCCCACATATAGTGGCTTATTTGAATTGAGAGATCTTTAGATCATCTATTTCACATTAGGGAATCAGTTGCATAGCCTTCGTTGCTATGACTGGTTCATGACAACATGTCAGTCACGATGCCGGGACATGCCCAAGGGCTTACGGTAACAGGGCAGCGTGACGTCACAGAGTCAACCCAGAAGGTTTCTCTGGCCTTCCGTGACTTGTCTGTCTGACGGGCAGGAGCTGCACGGATCGGCCCGAATCCGTGCCACTGCTGCCTGCCTCCAGGAGACGCAGAGATGGAGTGTATTCCTCACTTGCGTCTCCTAGCTTGTTATTGCGACCCGATGGTCGTGATTATTAACGGGGTTAAACCGCACCCCACTGAGGTCACGGTTTGGTCAGGGGGTTCTACCTGCGGGATGTCAGTTGTAATATACAGCTGTACACCGCGCAGATCGAGCGAACTCTGCTTTGTAGAGTTTCGCGCGATACTCAGGACGTATCCATACGTCCAGGTGCGTTTGAACCCCAAAAACGACCTGGCATGTTATGGATACGGTTAAGACGTTAAAGGGGTTAAAATAAATGTTAATAACAAATAATTATTAGCATGTGGTGTGCCTTAAGGCTAGTGCTTACTAGTCGGTGGCCATTGGGTTAGCAATGACAGTGGGTAAGAGGAGCGATGCCGGGGGCTAGAAATAAAATATTTATGTACAAGGGACCTGGAAATGTGACTTGCTGTTAACTTCTGAGGGCAAATGTTGGTGTGAGGAGATGTCACATTTAATATTAGGTAGTAAGTCTCTGCCCCCTGCATTAGTGGTCTGTACTCATAGGGTGACATGTCAGAGAAGATGGTTTAGCTTCCAGCCATTTTTAAGGCGCTTAGATATGGTGTCTTTATAGTTACGCACCTGTAATGGAAAGAAAATGTCAAAAATTGGCCGTTCTGGTATTACTTTGCGTCGTATAATTGATTGTGTGTCTTTAATTCTAGGCGCACGGCATAATTTAGGCCCATAGATATGTCATTGCCTAGCTATTATTTGATGCCGCCACTTTTAAGGCATATTCAAATGTGTCATGCCTGGCATATAATGCGCCTAGTTTTGGTGTACGACAGTTCATTTATATAGAGAATAGGGCGCAAAAAAAAATGTGCGCGTCCCTAATGGGACATATCGCCCATAGTATATTTAAAATCGACATTGAACTTTATTTTTGGTTAATTTTCCATGTACCAAGACGGGTTTTCATGAGGAAGTCATATACTTTTTTGGGCAGATAAATAAACATGGTATAAGGCAATTTTCAGTAGTTTCTCTCTGAAGACCCAATTTCTAATTTTTACTTGAACTAGCTGCTGAGATGTCCTTGAACTATCGGAGGTATATGTCATCCAGGATAGCTGCCTCACTCAACTTTTATAGAGCAGTTTACAGTAGTAGGGTAAAAATTCTTTCCTCAGAATCCAGAAAATGTATCATGTCTGCTGCCTCTGATTTGCGCCCTGAGATTGCATTTGCATGAATAGTGCAGTGCGGTCTCTCTATATGATAAAAAGTAATGAATTGGCCTGCTTCCTGAATTTTGGTTGAATCTAAAAATGTTCTACTTTTGTAGAACCTCATAAACAGCCTAATTTTTCAGAAAGCTGAGGTAGCACAATTCCAATCCAAGTCATGCTTTCATACTGTGAAAATGTATTGTGGGACTTAGCTTGACAAAAAACGTATGCAAAGGAGGCAGGATTTGTTGCAATATCAAGTTTCTTAAGCCGGTTTTATTAAAAAACTGAGCAGTGTAAAACAAAACAGGAACCAACATTTAAAATCCTAGCAAGAGGCTTAACAGCAGCCATTTAACATCCAACACAAAAAATAGCTTAACTTCAGCTTAATAATACAAAAAAAACTCATACACCACCATGTAGTTGTTTCAGTCAATATGCAGACCAGCAAGTCTGTCTCAATCCTGTTTTGCAGGGATCCTCTCTCTTGCTTCTGTTCAGTAGCACTTTGGAGAAAATGGCTGCCAAACACTCTCAGTCAGCAAGTTGTCTCTCCACACCTGATGTCTGGAGCAACAGGCTTTAAAGGCCTAGAGATCCAGAAAGAGTAGGTTCCCACCTGTATTGAGGTCCTCACTTGCTGAGAGGTGGGCTTAAGCAAGTGTTGTTTGATCAAAAAAAAAAAAAAAAAAAAAAGTGAAATGATGTGTGAACCTCACAATATTTCATGTTGTGATAATCTAAGTATGCTAGAAATGCTTTTCTCAAAAATTCCTACTTCCTTTTTTGATAGTTGTTTTAGTGTTAATGTGTGTGCTGTGTAAATTGGATTGTGATTGTAGAGTGTTCACTAAGCAAGACTGACCAGAATGTGGGAACAGCCACCCTCCCACACCACTGCCGTTCTGGAAAAGGCAGCCCAATTTTAGCCACATGGCAGTTACTACTACTACTGATGAAGAGTTGCTGACTTTCCCCCACTGAGTCTCAGGACATCAGTGGCACATACCTTGTAGTTCTCCTGTTGCGATTCGGCTGCATGGAAAGCCCAGATTTACCGCAGGCCACCCTGACATCTCTGGAGCTTCACCACTGAGTAAACCAACTTGTTTGGCACAAATCTGCCTTCAACTATTTTTCCTGCTGGTTGCCTACATTATGCATTCCAAGATAACCAACTTAGAACTAAAGCTTAGCTTCAGAAATCAAGCCTGGGCCTCTCTCACTGGCCCAAGGGATTTAAATTCCTTAGAAAAGGTCTGTTTGCTTCACATTCCTCAGGCAAAGTTCAGCAGTTCTGTTCCCTTGTTTCCGCTGAGAAAAACATAACCCTTGAAAAGATGTGTCAACTTCTTTCACAGTATATATTTACATTCTGCAGACACTTGTTTGAAATACAAAGTACACATCAATGTGCTACTTATATTCAGAGCATATATTTTATTCTCGACAGCTCTGCATGATAAACAACATATGCACTTAAAACTATAGGTATAGCTTATAGCATTCATATTTAAATATAAACAGCAGTAGGGTGCAATCTAATATTTACAGTTGAGTCACATTATTATGACCACAATCTAGTAAGCAGAGTACCATGTGCACCACAGACAGCAGCTAGACAGGCTGAGAGTGACTCAATAAGATGCTGGTAAGTTGCTGCAGGTAACTGTGTGACATGTTGCATTTTCTTGCTTGAAGATTCTATCTACCTTAGGGAACACAACTGGCATGTACTGTATGATCTGCAAAGATGGATTCATATCCAAATGGTTTGAGAGCCTTTGATGTATGAGTGAGCCTACATAGATGTCAATGTTTACTGGATGGTTGTTTTCCGATGTTTCTCGTCTGACAAACCAATGTCTATACTAATGATAAAGCAGAAAACATGACTCATCAGAGAAGGCAACTCTCATCAGAGATCCAATTCTGATACTGCCATGAAAATAACAGTCTTTACTGCTGCAGTGATTTTATAAGTAAAGGTGCATCTGTCTGCTTTGGAGCCCTATACCCAGTAGGGTACACTGAAATGTTGTTTTAGACACAAGTCTGTTTGCCCATTGGTTCATTTTGGCAGTGAGCTGTTCCACTGTACCGTGTACTAGTGCACTTTTGTAGCCAATATTCACCACTCACATCAATGGCACATGGTGCTCTGCAGTTTTCACAATGGCGCCATAAGTCCCCTCACAATACACTTTCACCACAGCAGCACGCGGACAGATCGCAGACTGCACTGTTTTACAAATACTGCCACTCTTGGCCTGAAAGCCAGTAATCATCCTTTTTTTGTAACTCTGATAAATCACCTCTTTTATCCATGACAACAACAAGGGATATGTGGGCAGATAGCCTATAACATACCTCATGTACCCAACAAGCTGGCTCACGAAACATGACTTCCATCATGAGCTATGGTTTGCCTACATCGAAAGTAGGAAGTGGTCATAATAATGTGACTGGATTGTATATTTGTGTTGTGAATTCTCCTGTCATTTCATCTTCTCCTGCTTACGAGATCAGATAGATGAGGCTATTGCTATGCAACTGCCTCAAGCAATCCTCTGGACTAACAGCTGACCATGCGTACATGTGAGCTTCATTATTTGGGAATGGTTGATTACTAGCCTTCTATAAAGCAGAGTTTTACTTTGTGGCTGGCACTGAGTATACTGATAGCTGAGCAATTGTTACTTGTGAGTTTGTTGCATTCAGTCCTGTTTTGGTTAGATGCCTGTTTCCAGTTTATTTGTCCTGTGTCAATTTTGCAGTGTGTTATAGTCCTAAATTCTCTTTGATAGTTTTGAGCTGTTTTTTTAGAGCAGCATAGTGAGGGAATTGGTAAGGAATTGGTCAGAGGTAGAATAGGGCCAGAGGTGTCTGGTGTTAAGGCCAGCGTTAGGAACAGGTTAGGGACCAAGTTAAAGAAAGTTAGTTCTTAGGTTCAAGAGTTTTTTGGTGTCTTGCCTCTGGATTCAAGTCCTTTATCCTTCCATCTTCATTCATGCCTTTGTCAGTATCAGGCTTGTGGCTCATCGGCCATAGATAAGTCCCAACATTTGTTTTTTGATAAACTCTTGTGATTTAACTTCATAAGTGAACTGCCTGTTGCGCTTCAATTTCTGTTAACGCGCTTGTTGATGTCGTGCACCAACCAGCAATGCCTACATATAAACAACTATAACAACATCTAAAAAATATAATATAGGATCATATTTGTAGCCCTCACATGCTGCCCGCGATCCCGGTGCAGTAACGGCGCTCAGCGCCGCTACTGATCGCCTACCAGACAGCCCGGGCGCTGAATGACAGCATCCGGGCGGCCTGGTGATGGCACGATGCGCGCAAGGCATTGTGGGCAGCGCGTGAGACCTGCGACGAGTTGCCAGGAGAACTAGCACACAGGCTCTTTGATTCTCTCCTCCGGCGGAAAAAGTGATAATAAGTGTATAAAATAAAAAAAAAAGTGTACAAAAGTACACAACAGCCCTTTTATCCCCCTTTACAAACGCAATCCGCTATACCCAAAAAAGATAAAAAATAAATAAAGTACCCAATACTTGTTTATCGCCGCCGTTCGTAACACCCACCCTATATAATCTGTCACATTAATTACGCCTATGGTGAACGCCGTAAAAAAAACAAAAAAAAAGACATTCAACAAGAATTGCTAATTTGATACGTGATACTGAACGCTATAAAAAAAACAATAAAAAACATTGTTCTAGGAATAGCAGTATTTTCATCACCCTGACCTTCCAAAAAACGGATTTAAAAGCGACTCATCAAAGTCTTATGTCGCCAAAAAATGATACCAAAAACAAACGTCAAACTCATCCCGCCAAAAAAATAGTCCCCTATAACCGGCCCCAAAACATAAAAATAAAAAGTTATTGCTCCTCAGACCTGCGGCATGCAAAAACGTGTTTTTCCTTTTCAAAATGAAAGTGTTTTTATTGTGTAAAAGAGTAAAACATGTAAAAAACTAAATTTGGTATCGAGCTGTAATCCGTATCAACCTGCTGTGAGTAAAGCTAGCATGTCATTTATAAACCCGCGCATCAGTGACCACGCTGTAAAAAAATAAAACAATAAAAAAAAACAACTACCAGGATTATCTGCTGTATTTGTACAAAATGCCTCCAAAAACCTTAATAAAAAGTGATAAAGCATCACATACACCCAGTAATGCGGTACTAAAAAAACATCAACTCATCTCGTAAAACAAACACCCACAATCAGCTCCGTATAGCAAAAAATTCAAGACAAGCCTATGCTGTCAGAATAGGACAACATAAAAATTGGCGCGACTTTTTATAAACTCACTACTATTGTGAAAAAGAAATAACATAAAAAACTATATACAATTTCGTATTATTGTAATTGAGTAACCGATCCCCATAGTAAAGTTAATCCCGTCATGATTATCCCGTAATGGCGACTACTATACAAAATAAGCCCAAAAACAATGCGGAACTTGTGTTAACCCCCCCCCCCCCCCCCCCCATTTTCATGGCCCAATGCTAAAACAAAAAACACTACGCAGCGCGAACGCTAAAAACAACCTTTGTGAAACACCTGTTGGGGTCGATATACCCACTGCTACCTTCGGATATAACGTATGCTCGTAAGGTAGGTGTAGTATTTCCAAACGGGGTCTTTTTAGGTGAGGCATGTTTATTAGGTTTTGAGCACTTAGGCTGTCCCAACCTGAAATTGCAGCCCCTAAATAAAAATTGTAATGAGTATGAAGACCCCAAGGTCCCAGTAGGTGCCTCCATCGCCTATTCTGAGGCCATGTGGTTGAGGCCTAATAGGCCCCCGCACTAGGGCCATATATGGGGATAACTCTGAAAACGACAGAACTGGGAATCAATATTATGTATTGCAATTTCCCTGATCACATTTACCGTATACGATCGTTGTGGGGGTAGAATAATGGATAAATATTGATAATCCTGTAAAAAAATAAAAAAGGGGAAATTTTGAAATTTTCACCTCCACTTGCTATTAATTTCTGTGAACATTCTTAAAGGGACAACAAACTTCTATAAATGCTATTTTTAAATACTTTAAGGCGGGTGTAGTTTCATCTATATGGGGTCATTTATTGGAGGTATCCAACGTTCAGTCGTACGGTCCCCCTCAAAGCCATGTTAGAACCTGGGACTGGTCCTAAAAAAAATTCTATTTTTGCAAATTTCCTTTAAAATAGAAAAATTTACTACTAATATTTCTGAGCACCCTTAATGTGGTACAAAAAACAAAAAACATTAAAAAATGATGCCGAACCTACAATAGATATATGGTAGAAGCAGTTATAAACATATTTTTGAGTGCGGATTAACTGTTTTACACGCAGAAATTTTTGAACTTTTGAAAATTTGCTAATTTTTGCAAATTTTCATGATATTTTGATATTTTTCACAAATAAACAAGGACTTTTTGGTCCAAAATGTATTACTAACTTAAAGCACAATGCGTCACGAGAAAACAGTCTCTGAATCACTTGGATAGGTAAAAGTGTCAAAAAGTTATTCTCACATAAAGTGACACATGTCAGATTTTAAAACCAGGGCTCTGTCAGGAAGGCCAAAACTGGCTCCAGCGGTAAGGGGTTAAAGAGAACCTGTCACATAGGTTATGCCCCCCTTGCTGAGGGCAGCACAAGCTAGTGACAGACATGCTGTTTCCAGCGCTGTGTCTCTTATTCTGTAAGTTTGCAGGAGTTTTAGGGGTATTTAAATTCCAAATCTTCAGTTTTCGCCAGAAGAGTCATGAAAAGAGTCAGTTTTTTTCATACCCCGTCCATCTGAGGCTAGCCCCGCCCACCTTACAACTGATTAACCTTTTACTTTGAATAGGTAGAAACACATGAATAACTGCTGAGTGGGCGGGGCTAGCCTTTGGTGGGCGGAGCTAACACCTGCTAATGAATAAGATTTGAGCATTAAATGCTCTAAAACTACAGCATCTTACAGATTAAGGGACACAGCGCTGGAAACAGCAGGTCTGTCACTAGCTTGTGCTGTTCTCAGCAAGGCAGGCATAAACTAGTTTTCAACGAGCATTTCATTTGGATTTAAGGTCGTTTTTTTTCTGGCAGATTTACAGTCAGAAACTATTTCCATTCAACTCTAGGTGACATGTCCCAATATGTAAGCGCTCTTGACGCCATATTTTCAATATAAATGAACTGTCACAGACCAAAAGTAGGCGCATTATACGCTGGGCACGACACATTGTAATACGCCCTCTAAAAGGCACATTACACAACGTAATGCACCTTTTAAGGCGCATTGCATACACTGGTAATGATACACAATGTCTGACATGTCTGAAATTTAGCAGCGCCACGGCAGTTATTAGGCTCATTAAATCCGTGTAAAGTGCGCCCGAAAGTACGATCCTTTCAAAAATAGAAACTTAGGGAGACATATATGAAGGAAGACATGTCTAAGTGAATTGTCGAGTCTCGTTTTCAGTGTATAATGTGCCTGAATATATGAGTGTTTTTTGTGCTCTCATAAATGGATTTTAAGGTTTGGTGCGCCTCGCCTATGTGTTTGGTGCATTACGGAACTTAGGCGCATAAGTAATGCGCCTAACATATCTAGATAGGCTGGAAATAAAAGAAAAGTCATTAGAATAGCATGTCATTGAATAGAAACTATGGTACTGATCTTGCTTGTAGGACCACAGTTCCCAGCAAGACCTGTGGTGTGCTGGCTCTTGCTGTATGTAGAATAAAGGCTGAGAGCAGCAAGGCACATTTTAGGCCAGTAAAGGGTGAAAAAACCCTTTTATACATGTCTCGCTTTGGGCGACACACATGAAATTTGGCGTTAACACCCCAAATTTCATGTGCATAATAACGGCATAGAATGCGCCTGATTTATGAACCTACTATACAGCGGGTCATAAATCCGGTGCATTCTAGTGCTAGGATGACATTTCTGGATCAGGTATACCACTTTGAAAGTGGTATACCTGTTGGAGTAGTAATGCATCTTGAAATGCTGTAGCGAAGCTATAAATATGTAGCTTCACTATGGTTCTAGTGCGTCCCACCTCCCGCAGGTGCTATGTAATGCGCCCGATAGTGCCGTGCGGGAGATTTAAAAATGTATGAACGGGGCTGCACCTGATCTCGGACCGAAAAGATATCTGGAGCAGCCCGTTCATACATGTCGCCCAATACGCTGCATTCAATGTTACTATTAAAAATTACAACTCATCCCATTAAAAATAAGTCCACACACAGCTCAGGGGGGGGAAATAAAAAAGTTTTGGTTCTTGAAAGACGAGAATTAAAAAAAAAAAAAGTGAAACAACCCTGAATGTTGTGGAGCATAAGGGGTTAAATTACGGGTGTAAAGCACTGAATGCGTTCGTGGCCTGCTACAAGTGTCCTACTCCCCTGGCAGCGGGTGTCAGCTGTAATGTGTATGGAGGGGGCGCAGCACCTAATCCGGCCTCACATTGTCGTGTACATGGATGTGATCGGTCAGGAAGGCGTTAATAGTTCTTATAAATCTGGCGACGCCGGAATCGCACCGACCCAGAGAACAAAGAGAACATCATCTCTACCAGGAGGTGAACTCCAGGAATAGAGAGCCTAGAAAATCCCGGCACCGCCGCCTCATATTGTCCGTCCACAGAGGATTATTGTTGGGTTTCCTGGGACTGTTAGAAAATCCATCTCACTCCCCAGAACATAGTCCACCACGCGGTGAGGCTGACAGGAGAGAACTTATGGCTCCTGGAAGGTGGGAGAAGAATGAGGACATTGTCTGGACCCAGAGGAGACTCTGTGAGCGCGGAGGTGACAGCAGCCGATATCTTTAGCTCCAGATGACTGTGAGCGGCGGCCGGAAGGACAAGGAGCCGCCCAGATGTCAGCACCGTGAGATATGTGACGACTGACTATACCAGTGCTAAGGCCGGAGAGAAGCTACAGGGGCCACATCCCCATCATCTGCCGCAGGGACCACATCACTCATTATCTGCCACAGGGGCCACAGAGGAATACCCTCCCCCAGTATCTGCAGGGCTCCAGGTCTCATTACATTCCCTGCTGCAGGTCTCCTCAGTTCTCAGCACATTGAGCTACAGAGGAAGACTCTCCTTCTCTGGGATCTACAAGTCTTGTCTGAGATTCCCTGAACCGCAAAAGAAATGAGGGAGAAAAGTGTGAGAACCGCGCAGGCGCATGAGAGGCGGCAAATACAAGATCAATGAGGCTTCTGCGTGCAGCCAATCAGCGAGGAGGGGCGGGACCCGATAATGGAAATACAAGACACGCCCAAGAAATATGGTGTCATCTCAGTTCTCCTTCTGGTCAGCTCATGCTCTATATAAAGGAGGACTCTGGGCTGCGGACATTCAGTCTTCTGATCACTTCACTGAAGATGTCTGGATGCCGGCACCTACACGGAGCACGCCAAGAAGAAGACGTCACCACTATGGATATGGTGTACATGCTCAAGCGCCAGGGCCGCACTTTCTACGGCTTCAGAGGTGAGGTCTCTTCCAGCTTCATCTACACAACCCAAAGGCTCTGCTCAGAGCCACCCACAGCATCTAGGAGAGAAGCTGTATGATCTGTGACTGTTCTGCTGCTATATGAAGCTGCATACAGCATATATCTATCACGGGGCGCAATAGAACCATAGTGAAGCTACATATTTATAGCTTCGCTACAGCATTTCTAGACACATTACTGCTGGAAAAGGTATACCACTTTCAAAGTGGTATACCTGATCCAGAAATGTCGCCCTAGCACTAGAATGTGCCTGATTTATGACCCTCTGTATAGTAGGTTCATAAATCAGGCGCATTCTATGCCGTTATTGTGCGCATGAAATTTGGCATGTTCATTTCCTACATGTCACCCAAAGGGAGACATGTATGAAAGGGTTTTTCACCCTTTTCTGGCCTAAAATGCGCCTTGCTGCTCTCACCTTTTATTTGACATACAGCAAGAGCCAGCACACCACAGGTCTTGCTGGGACCTGTGGTCCTACAAGCAAAATCAGTACAATAGTTTCTGTTCACTGACATGCTATCCTAATGACTTTTCTCTTATTTCCAGCCTATCTATAGCCTTTATACATTAGGCGCATTACTAATGCGCCTAAGTTCCATAATGCGCCTAACACAGGTGAGGCGCAATGAACTTTAGACATCATTTATAATCGCACAAAAACTACTTTCATACATTCAGGCGAATTATACACTGAAAACAAGACTCAACAATTCACTTCGGCGCGCCTGCCTTCATACATGTCTCCCTACGTTTCTATGCAAGGTAAATCAGATGCCAGATTTGATGAGAGGATCGTGCTTTCAGGGGCACTTTACACTGATTTAATGTGACTAAAAACTGCCGCGCCGCAGCTAATTTTCGGACATGTCGCCCATAGTGTTTTGGATGCATTTTACACAAAGTTTTTAGCCGTCCGCAATGACCTCAATAGTAAATTTTCCGCTTGCAGTCTGAGGAAAAGATAAATATGTTCTAAATAATTTTAGGACAAAAATATGCGTTGCATGAAATAAACGCATATTTTCTATTGAGATCAATGAGGATGGTTGACTTACGGTTTTAGACAAGTATTTCAAGTCCGAATCCGCGTGGATTCCAACTTGAAATACTCGTCATGTGGACATAGCCTTAGAGTGAGTACATTTAAACACATCAATAATGATGCAGCAGAAAGCCAAGTATCCTGCATTATTTTATGAAATTACTGGCAATTCTGGTAAAACAACAGTAAAAATTATTACATTCAAAAGCAAGAATCTGCTTGTTTAGTTACAGCGGTTGTGAACAATCTACTTCTGGTTCAAGGACCACATTACAAAATTATACTGGTACTTCAGGAGGCATGGAATAAAATGTAAACCCTTTATTTAAAATCACATACTTGTACTTTCAGTAAAATGCCATACCAGTACATCATCCTTTATGTGCCAGCACAACAGCTTTGCCCACACAATCAGGAGCAGGAGGACGGTTGTGACTGATAGAAATCTAAGACTGGGTTCACATACCCTTTGTAAGGATCGTGACCCGCTTACCAGATGCCTTTGACCTTGGGGTATGCTGTGTTGGAGGTTCAGCATTCTCCATGCCAGCCAGCAGGGCAATCTGACCTCAGCATTAGCAGCTGATGCCCCTTTCTCTGTTTTGTTGGCTATAAAAAAATAGCCTCTGCTGTCAGACAGGGTCTGAGTTATCTGAGTGCAAGCTGGAGTCTTGCGCGATCTCTGGCCATCTGTATGCTTTGATCAATGATCCTGCCTGTGTTCCTGCCTGTTCCGGACCCCTGTCTACCTCCCGCCCTGTGTCTGCCGTGTTCCTAGTTCTGGTGTTCCTCTGGCGCTCTTCCTGGCACAAATCTGCAGGGCCTCTGGTGCCATTCCTTGTCCTAATTCTTCTGGTCCCAAGGATCTACCTCAGCCCCAAAACGTTTCATGGACTTTGTTGCTTCTTTTCTGTGTGTTTTTGTCCATCTAACAATAAAGCTCTTTTGAAGCACAACACACCTCTAAGATTGTGGGTTTTCATCACAGTTTAAAAAAAATCACAGACAAAATCTGTGTTTTTGCTGCAATAATGGAAAAACAAAGCCACAATTTAACCACAATATGACCAGGATGTGTGAATCCAACCTAAATCTAGCAGTTTATACCCTTAAACGCTGTGACCTGTGCCATTAACAGTATAAACAATCTGAGGTTGCTTCCCCTGTCCCTGACTTCGTAAATATAAATCGTAAATATATGCTTCTGCATATAGCATATATAAGCATATAAACATAGATATGCAGTTTCTCACAAAAGTGATTACCACTTCCCATTTTTGTAAATATTGTATTACATCTTTTAATGGAACAACACTGAATTTATGACATTTTGATACAATGTAAAGTAGTTAGTGTACAACTTGAATAACAATTTAAATTTAGTGTACCTTCAAAATAACTCAACACACAGCCATCAATGTCTAAATCACTGGCAACAAAAGTGATTACACCATTAAAGGGGTTTTGCCAGGACGTGCCTTATCTGCTAAGAAGCAAATGTAAACAAGCCATGGAGCTGAGAGAGAGAGACAGAGAGCCAGCCAGAGGCAGAGCTACATAAGGGATTGTGTGAAATGTTCACTCAAATAATCAAACTACAACTTGTGGATTCTGTATACAAAAGACAACACCTTTCTCCACAGCAGCTTGAAAGCTTCTTCCTGTTCCCTGTCATCAGATAAGCAGGGGGTCTACTCAGATAATCACCTACAACTAGTTTATTCTGTATACAAAAGAAAACATATTTCTACCCGGTGCCTTGAAAACTTCTGCAGCTCAGTCTCATCAGATAAGAAGCTTTCTCTGCGGAAGCCCGGCCAGCAGCTCTTGTCAGGTCGTATCTAATAAAAGCTTTGAAGTAACTAAGGGCAGGTAAGGCAGCCTGTAGCTCTCTCAGGCTGCAATTTTTGTAATCACATATATTTAGAAAAGTGATTAAAAACCTATTTTGGAGGATCCCACGTCAACATTACATCGTGGCAAAACCCCTTTAAGTGAAAATGGACGAATTGTGTCCAAAGTGTCAATATTTTGAGTGGCCACAATTATTTTCCAGCAGTGCTTTATCTCTCTTGTATTGAGTTCACAAAAGCTTCACAGGTTGCTACTGGATTCTTCTTCCACTTCTCCATGACAACCTAATGGAGCTGGTGGTTGTATAAGACCTCACACTCCTCCACCTTCAATTTGAGTTTGCCCCACAGATGCTCAATAGGGTTTAGAAATGCTTGGTCAGTCCAGCACCTTTATCCTCATTTCCTCATTTTCTTTAGCATGGCAGAGGTTGACTTGTAGGTGTGTTTGGGGTCGTTATCATGTTGGAATACTGCCCTGCAGCCCAGTTTCCGAAGGGAGAGGATCATGCTCTGCTTTAGTATGTCACAGTACACGTTGGCTTTCATGGTTCCCTCAATGAACTTTAGCTCCCCAGAGCTGGCAGCAATCATGCAAACCATAACACTTCCTCCACTATGCTTGACTGTAGGTAAGACACACTTGTCTTTGTACTCCTCATCTGGTTGCTGCCACACACACTTGACACCATCTGAACCAAATAATTTTATCTTGATCTCATCAGACTACAGGACACAGTTCCAGGAATCCATGTCCATAGTCTGCTTGTCTTCAGCAAACTATTTGCAGGCTTTCTTGTGCATCATCTTTAGAAGAGACTTCCTTCTGGAACAACAGTCATGCAGACCAATTTGATGCAGCTTATGGTCTGAGCACTGACAGGCTGACCCTCCACCCCTGTAACCCCTGCAGTTATGCTGGCATTACTTATATGTCAATTTTGAAAAGACCATCTCTACATATGACACTGAGCATATGCACTCAATTACTTTGATTGACCATAGCAAGGCCTGGTCTGAGTGGAACCTGTCTTGTTAAACCACTGTATGGTCTTGGCAACCGTGCTGCAGTTCAGTTTCAGGGTGTTGGAAAGCTGGGCTCTCCAATGAGAACCCAGGGATGATTTATTACCATAAGTGGCTTCTCGGTCTCTGTGTGCTCCTTGAGCACTGTATACATAGACAGGCAGGAAAACAACAGGCTTCCTGCCTCCCGGTGCCAGCGGTCATGTGTTCGCTGGAATACAGTAACTGTCTGAGCTGCTGGGTCTTATTAGACCCAGATCAGCTCTGCATTCAGTACAGAGGATGTATTTCCCCTGTTATCGGGGCTAATATACCAGCCTCAGTTACAGGGAAAACCACCAAAAAAAGTGCAGCGACAAATAATTTACAGCACTTTGATAGTTGGAATCCACCATCACTCAAGAGGAGTATACCAATTGGTCAATATCTTAGAGCACGTAGAAATTGTGTTACTATTGAGACATTTAATAGCGAATGTTAGACATGCACATTTCCTCTCTAAAGGTTATCCAAAATAATGTTTAATTAAAGCATTTAATAGGGCAGTGACCAGTGACAGAGGGCATCTACTAAGTAAACAAAGAGGTGCTGAAATCAATGGGAAAAAGCATAATTTGATTAGATGCCTCAGTACATTTGATAACCGAGCAGAGGATATAAGGAGACATTGGAGGATATTTAGGGCAGATCCAGATATATCAGAGATTATCCCTAAATTCCCAAGCATAATTTATAGGAGGGAGAAGAATCTCAAAGATGAATTGGTCCACAGTCATTTTGTTGATGAGAAAAAAACATCATGTCCCTGTGGCAATTGTTCCTTTTGTCCATACATTTGGAAAACAAAAAAAATTATTAACTCAACTGATGGCAGAGAATATGATATAAGGCATTTTATCATTTGCAGAAACAAAGGAGTCATTTATGGAGCAATGGGTACATGCCCCAAGATCTATGTGGGAAATACAATACAGTAATTTCACTGTCGTATTTCAAAGCATTTGAGCATGATAAAAACAAAAGGCGATATACCCTTTTCGAGGCATATTTTAGAAAAGCATGAGGCAAAAATTTAATTGTTAAAATTTTGGGGGATCTGTGTTAAAAAACTAGGTCAAAGAAAAGGTGACCTGGATAAAATACTCATTCAAGAGGAAGCGAGATGGTTATGTAGCCAATTTAGATAAACTAAGGTGTTTGAAATACTACTGATATAACCTAATCTATATGAACAATTGTGATAAAAGAGAGCATAGATTGCAGATGTTCATAAATTGCAAGCAGACCTGGATACACTGAGTGTTTGGGCATCCACTTGGCAAATGTAATAATGGATAAATGGATAAATGTAAGGTTCTGCATCTGGGTACGAATAATCTGCAGGCATCATATGCACTAGGGGGAGAAAAACTTTGAGAATCACTTGTTGAGAAAGATCTGGGCGTTCTTGTAGATCATAGACTACAGAACACCATGCAGTGTTAATCAGCTGCCTCTAAGACAAGCAAGATATTAGTGTGTATTAAAAGAGGCATGGACTCACGGGACAAGGAGGTAATTCTACCGTTGTATAAAGCATTAGTGTGACCTCACTTAGAATATTCTGTCCAGTTCTGGGCTCCTATTTATAGAAATGATGTAATGGAGCTAGAGAGAGTGCAAAGACGAGTAACCAAACTTATAAGGGGAATGGAGCATCTTAGTTATGAGAAGAGGTTAGTAGAATTTAACTTATTTAGTCTTGAGGAAAGACGGCTTCGGGGGGCCATGATTAATTTACATAAATATATAAATGGTCCCTACAAAAAGTATGGGGAAAAATGATTTCATGTAAAGCCCCCTCAAAAGACAAGGGGACATTCCCTTCGGCTAGAGAAAAAAGGATTCAATCTCCAGAGAAGAGTGTTCTTCACTGTAAGAACTGTAAATCTGTGGAATAGCCGCCTGAGGAGCTGGTCACAGCAGGAACATTTGGGAGTTTCAAGAAAGGCTTAGATAACTACCTGAAGTGAAAGAATATTAATGCGTACGTAGCTATGTAAAATTCTGGATCCTGGCTACTGGTGGTGGCTCTGGGGTCAGAGATGGGGTCTCCCCTGGATCAGATTGGTTCTTGCCTTGTGGGTTTCAGGAAATTAACCAGTGGGGAGGCTGGGCTTGAAATACTTGTCTCCCTCCCTCCACCCACTTTTTACCCACCGTTGGTTGAACTTGATGGACACGTGTCATTTTTGAACCGTACTAACTATGTAACTATATATTATATTTATCCATCCATGACACTGTCAGTATTTGAGCATATTTTGTGATCCTCCGATCCGCTGTCGCAGTATGCAAGCAGGTAATAGATATTATTATCAGGAGAAGAAAGCGTGGAAGTCAAGGAGAGGTGCACGTGCGCATCTTACAAGTCCCTGAGCATAGTAAGGGCGGAAGCTGTCCAGCATCAGACTAAAGCGTAGGCACCGAAAAGTGAGCTGACTGCTGGACAACGTGCAGGCACAGATGTGCACTTGCTTCCTGTTGAGCGCACGGCGATAGTGACGTCTGCACAGTCAGTGTTTCCTGACGCTGAGTGACGGCGACTCTAACTTGTGTGAAGGCGAGAGATCGGAGAGGCGAGACGCCCATCTAACAGGTGGGGTATTGTTTCCATTGAAGGAACGGACAGTGATTACTTATTGGTGAGAAGGGGTGGACCTTTTTGAATGAATAAAATTAGGTCTCTGGAATCACAACTGGCCTAGCCTCTATCCCCTGATGATGTCAAGGATTTGGCGAAACATGTCGGGGAAGTTAGGCCAATTATTTTAAAAAAAATTTGCACCTAGCTCCTCTATTGGCAGTTTAGCCTCATTTCTACTTTTTTGATACTTTGAGATTTTGAAAATGGCCCATAAATTAGGACATTAAATGCCCCAAGTCAGTGTTTTTCTATGAGATAGCAAATCACTATATGAAGGGATTTTTCCTAAGGGCCCGTTTACACGGCAATGGACAAATGCTGGTCGGTTTATCCCAATTTGGGACCAATGTCCCGCTGTCCGGGGATAGCAGGGAGGAGTCATGAATATTTGGGATGTCCTGGGGATCCAGGGCATATGTCCTGAATCCCTGGGACTGCGCTGTGCAGTTCACTGTTTGTATGTCTGCTCCCTCCCTGTCCCCCACTTGAACCTCCTTCCTCCCTGACCGCCCCTCGAAATTCCGTCCCTCCCTGTCCCCCACTCTCCCTTAATCCCTGACCCCCACTCGACCCCCCCGTCCCTCCCTGTCCCTCACTCACCCCTAAAACCTGACCACCACTCGTCATCCCTCCCTGACCCCCACTCACCCCCTCCCTTTCCCCCACTAAATCCCCCTCCATGACCCCCACTGAACCCCACTCCCTCTCAGACCTCCATTCGACCACCCCCTCTCTTTCTCCCTCCCAACTCAACTCCGTACCCTCACAGACCCCCTTTCCACACCCTCTTCCAGATGCCAACCCCGACCCCCCCCCCTTTTTCCCTGAGGGCCCCCCTTTAAAAACCCCCACCCCACTCCCAAAAACCCAACCGATTGATCCTCTACCCCATCTTTTCCCACCCACCCCAAACCCTCATCCCTCTTTGTCCCCCACTCGACCCCCCTCCCTTCTTGTCCTCCCCTTAAAACCCCCCCCCGCCCCCCAAACCCGGGCCCCAACACTCGGGTCTTTTTAGTTTAAAGAAATAGATAAAAACGCTGGTCCAACTTTGTCAAAACCGAATCCAATAGTATTAAATCTTTCCCCCTGCCCCCTGAAGGTCATGCCCTTGTTTAAAGCGGGGGATGGGGGAAAAAACGGGGGCTAGACCCAGACCAAAATTTTCCGGGGGTTGGTTTTTTCCGGTGCCCTCCAGGAAATTTTTTTTTGGGCCTTTTAAAGAAAAAACCCCCCAAAAATTGACCCACTGGCCCCACCCCTATCCCCCCCCATTCCCCTCTACTTTCACCAAATCACCCCCATAGTTTTTTTTATGCGGGTTGGGAATTGATAGCCGGTGCGGGAAAAGGGTGCAGATTTCTAAGATGTTTGTGGGGGTTTGATTTTTCGGGCGAGGCAGGGCCCCAAAAGTCCTAAAGGGAATCTGAAAAGAAAAAGGGAAAAAAGGGAATTTAAATTTCCATCAAAAAGAGGCCCACCTGTGAGTCAAAAAATTTTATTGTACGAAATCACTTAAAAGTCTGCACACCCTTTGTTTTACAACGGTACCTACCCTCATAGGGGTTATGTAAAAACGGGAATTTTTGGGTTTAATTAGGGGTAATGGTTTATTTTCAGGATCAGTAGGGAAAAAATTTTAATTTTAATTTAAAGTCCTATGGGGCAGTGATGTGGTCAGAGTTTTGGGGGGTATTATTCAATAAAATATGATGGGATATGGATCATGGGGGTAAAGGGTTTATTATTCAGTCACTATTTTGGGTAGTGAAAAGTGGTGGTATTATTCATTCACTATGTGGTCATGGTTTTGCGTTTAAAAAATTTTTCAGTCCCTATGTAGGGGTTGAAATGTAGCCATGGGGGGTTGGTTTTTGTTCAGTCACTATGTGGTTGTGATATGGGTATTGAGATGGGGGGGAATTTTCCCCCCAAAATTCGGTTCTTTCACTTCCCCGGGGAATTTCTCGCAAAAAAAAAACTTCCTTTTCCGAATTACTTCGGGACAAATCACTTAAAAAAAAAAACGCAAATTTACGGGCGCAAAAGACCCTGCAGGGTGCTGTAAAATGTTGTGCCAGGGCTTAAATATTGCAGAGGGAGTTTGGGTTTTTTGGTTTCTTAAATTCCAATGTTGTGTTTTAGTATGACACGCACGAGGGGGTCTTAAAAATCGTTAAAATAAAAAAATTCCCTGGGCATTTAAAGAGGGAAAAAAAATTTTAAAAAAAATAAGGGGAAATTTTAACAGATAAAGTCAGGGAAAGCGACAGCGGGAAAAAAAAAACAAGCTGGGGGCTCTTTGGGGGCAACTCAGTGAAAAGTGGGGGGGTGACGGCGGCACCCACAGCAGCATGGGGCTCGGGACAGGGGGCAGGGATGATTTTGGGGGTAGGGGGAAAAAACGGAGTGGGCCCAAAGGTGGCACAATGCACAGTGTGTAGGTTACGGCAGCAGACAACCCGCAGCATGAGGCCCAGACAGGGGCCCACAATAAACATTCTGGAGGTGGAAAAAACCCAGGAGGGGGGCCACAGATTTTTGGGACAATAAACAGTTTGTAGGTCAGGGCCCGCAGCCCAGAAACAGCTAGGTCAGACGGCAAAATTTAGAGGGGTTGTGGGTTTCCCGGCAGCACCCCACGCAGCAGCATGGGGTCAGCCGTGACAAAAAGACAGTGTGAAAGGTCATGGCGCAGCCACAGCAGCGGGCATGAGGTCAAAACAGTGGCACAATGGAAGGTGTGTGGGTTTCATGGCATCAGCCACGCAGCGCAGAGGCCCAGACAGGGGCCCACAATCCCGGTTGTAGGTCACGGCAGCAGCCACAGCAAAAGCATGAGGTCAACGTGGCCAATGAAAATTCTGGAGGTTCAAAAAAAAGGGGTAGGGCCACAGAGGGGGACAAAAACCAAAGGGGTGTTGGTAACAGCAGCAGCCACAGCAGCAGCATGAGGTCAGACAGTGGCAAAATAAAATTTTCGGGGAGGTGGCAAAAACGGGGAGTAGGCCAAGAGGGGCCCACAATGACACAGTGTTTTGGTTTTACGGCAGCAGCCACAGCAGCAGCAGGGAGGCAAAACATTTGGCACAATGACATTCTGGAGGTGGCAAAAACAGGAGTAGGCCACAGAGGGGAACAATAAACACAGTTTGGGGGGTCCCCAGCAGCAGCCACGAAAGCAGAAGGGGTTTCAGAAAGTGGAAACCAATTTCAAAAGGTGTATTCACGGCAGAACCACAGAAAGCAGCTGGGGTTTCAAAACCGGGGACAAAATGACAGTGGTAGGTCATGGCAGCGGCCACAGCAGCAGCATGAGGCCCAACAGTGGCAAAAGGGCAGAGGTGTGGGGTCAGGGCATCAGCCACAGCAGCAGAAGGGGTCAGACAGTGGAAAAAGGCAGGTTTTTAGGTCACAGCACAGCCCACAGCAGCACCCTTTCGGGAAAAATGGGCACAATGACTTCTGGAGGGGGGCAAAAACAGGAGTAGGCCACAGGGGTGGGACAATGAAAACAGTGGTTGGTCACGGCAGAAAGCCACAGCAGCATTGGGGGTCAGACAGTGGCAAAAAGAAAAGAGTGTGTGGGTCACGGCATCAGCCACAGAAGCAGCATGAGGTCAGACAGTGGCACAATGACACAGTGTGGGGTAGGGCAGCAGCCACAGCACACCCATGGGGGAAAAACAGTGGCAAATGACACAGTGTGTGGGTCAGGGGGCCAGCAGCCAAAATACCCCTGAGGTCAGACAGGGGCCCACAATGACAGAGGGGTGAAGGGCACGGCATCACCCCCACAGCACAGCAGAGGCCCAACCCAGTGGCAAAAAAAGGAACAGTGTGTAGGCCCAGGAAGCAGCCACGCAGCAGCAGGGGAGGGTCGGGCGGGTGGCAAAAAATGACATTTGGGGGTGGCAAAAACAGGAGTAGGCCACAGAGTGGGACAATGACAGAGAGTGGGGGGGCGGCAAGGAGCAACAGCATGAGGCAGAGAGTGGCACAGATTTGGGGGGGGTTGGGGGGGAAAATACCACCCCATGGTAAAAGGGGGGGTGGCAGATGGAGAAACTGTCGCATATTTTGTGGCATCAGGCGGGGGGGGGGCGGCATCAAAAATAGTGGCTGGGGGTATTTTGGGAACCCCAAACCCCCTCAAAAAGGGTTTGGGGTTTGAGGCGTCATGGCTGATGTATTTCTGACCCCCAAAAAGCATTGGGGTTGTGTTAAAAACCGGCTAAATCCACGCCTGTTTAAACTTGACAAAGGTCAGTCTTTCCACTTTTCCCCATTGAAAAGCGGGTTCCCTTGGGGAACCGGGGCCCCCCCGCACTGAACACCCGCTTTCCCCACATTTAACTGGCCGGGCGGGGACAGCTTCTCCACTGAAAACCCTCGGAAAGGGTTGCGGCCACAAAACCTTTTTTGGTGCCATTTGTCCAGCGGAAACCTTTTTAATGGGGTGGGGAAAAATGTTTCCAAGTAGGCCCCCCATGTTGGTTCAGGGTCTGCTCCAGGTCCCCTGCTGTGCTGCTGCTGCTGGCGACTGCCCTCCTCACTAGGCGGGGAAGGAAGCTGCTCATCACGACTTTCCAAGCTTTGGTTTTCCCGCTGATGGAGTTGGGACTTTTTCCGAAAACCCCCCCCCCTCCCCCCGGCAGCCACGGCCGTAGAAAGGAGCGCTGAAGGAAAACCCCCCGGCAGCCTTTTCAGAGGGGGGACGATGCCGCACATAGGCAGGGGGCCAACTGAATTTCGGGGATTTCCCTAAGTATTTTAGTTTGTTCCCCCAATAGCTGGGAAAAAAAGGGTCCCAAATTTTGGGGCCGGTGCGGGGGGTCCCAAAAGGGTGGAGAGCCGAAGTCATCCCTCTGCCGGATGCTACAAATTGGGGTGGTTTACTAGCCGGGAAAATCAGCATGCTGGGGGGCCCCCCTGCACAAGTGACTCCCAGGGGCTCCCTGCCTCCATCTCCACGAATACTGCCCCGGTTCTTGGGGGGCATCTGCCCCGTCTTCCTCATTCCATCTACCTCCCCCAGGGGTCCCGCTCCCCCTCTCTTGCACCTGGTTTGAAAATCCACTCATTTCACCAGACAATGCTTCTTTCTCCCCAAATTTCCCCCTCCTCCCCCTCTTTCCTCCCCTCCTCCCTTTCAGTCCCCCGGGCTCATGTTTGGCCCGAGATTAGTCGCCAAAGTCCCAGTCCCCTGCCCAACAGATTTTTCAGCATTGTTTCCCGGGCATGAAGCAGTGGAATGACGTTTTTTTCATCCCGTAAATTCCCGGCCCAAATGGGCAAAAAAACGTGGCCTCCTCGAATGGCCTCAACCCAAACCCCCAGGTGTTTTAGCATGAGCTGCCCCTGGCTGCATAAATTTTCACAGGGGAGAAACCCCCTCCCCTGGATCTCAAAAAATCCCTTAATGGCCTTTCTCGTTATACAGCGGGCCAAAAAAGTCAGGCGGAAATTTCCCAAGGGTGGAAACCCTCGCATAAACAAGTGTGTTGGGGGGGCCGTTCTGCCGCTTTAACCGAAGGGGGGGTGTCCTGGCTTGTTTGGAAAGGATGAAGTGCATTTCACAAAATTTTCCCGGCCATTTTCAGAAAATTTCTGAAGTCGGTGGAAGCTTCAGGAAAACCCTTTTACAAAACCCGATTGAACCCCTTTCGCCAAAGCAGGGGGGCATGGACCATCCCTCCTCGGTCAGCGCGGACACCATGTTTTCTCCCATTTCCCTCACCATGGTTCCGGGGTTTTCAGTTTGGGGGGGAGAAAACCACACATCGATTTCTTTCGCCCTGACCCGGGGTAGTTTTTTTCCCCTGTGTGACCCCTTTATTTGCCCAGGGAAGCCAGGTTTTAGAAAATGCGTGGGCACCCCTGTTTCCCTACACATGTGGTATGATGGAGCAGTACTTGTGGAGGCTGAGATGGTGGTGGTGGTGGAGGGAGGAGGAGGCGGACATTGGCGCAGGAGCCGCAGTTTGACAATGTGGAGGAGAAAGCGGCGTCTCGTGTCCAAGTTGTTTGGTGTGCCCCTGGGCGGAAGCACATTCACCCACTGGGCGTAAAGGACATGTACTGGCCCTGACCGTAGTTACAGCTCCAGACTGTCCGCGCTGCCGTGCAAACCCTTTGGGAAAAAACCGATAAGCTCAAGGGCTGGCCCACCTTCTGTTCTACATATTTATGTAATGCTGGTACTTCCTTTTTGGAAAAGAAATTACAGCTTGGAAAATCTCCATCTCGGCTCGGCATTAGTTCTCTGAACTGTGCAGAGTCCACCATTTGGAAAGGGAGGGACTGCAGTACCAACAACTTGGACAGGAGTACGGTCAGCTTCTGCACCTTAGATGGTTGGACGCATACTGTTGTCTCTTTGCAATCGCCTCGCTGAACGACTGCTGGCGCCATGAGTAGCGAGGAGCAGGAGCATCTGGAACCGGGAGATGATGTCAAAGAGAAACAGCTCCCTTCTGCAGAGGTGGTGGAGCCCTGACGGGCTGCAATGGCATGCGTGCCACTGGGCGCTGCTGCTGCTGTTGCTTCGGCGGCAGGATGGACCACCACATCTGAGCCACGTTTCTCCCAGGCCACCGGATACTGACGCTGCATGTGTTGACACAGGCCACAGCTCCCTGGCCACGCTTCACTTTCTGCCCACATATTCTACATATACCCATATTCGGCTCCTCCGGTGTCTTAGCAAAGAACTGCCACACCGCCGAGTATCAGATTTTACCGCCAACGCTCCGCACTGAGTGACCACACGACCCACTTGCTGGCTGTGCCGCTGCCTGACGCGCAAGCTGACGCCCTCTTCTCTTGACGATGATGAAGCCCTTGCCTCACCCGGCTCCCAAGTGCGGTCAGCTACATCATCATCTATTTGTGTTTCATCGTCACTGCTGTCCGCATCACCAGTCTTGGTATGCAGAGGCTGATCCCTCACAACATGACCTCCCATGCCACTCTCCACATCTATACTTTGCCGCCTACTGCAAGAAGCAGGGGATATTGTCCCCATTTCTTCGCTGCCAAGTAGCTGCTGACTGCCCTCCTCAAATTGTTCATCCTCGCTATATAGTGGCACTGAGCCCAGACCACATAGTAGATCTCTGGCTGAGGGAACCGGATGGGACAGAGGCGGGTTGAGGACAGGTGAGGGCCGCTGACCCGCTCCCGGGCCATGCCAACTAAGGGTTGTGTCTGACGTTCCCACCGACTCTTGGCTGGGGTTGTCAGTAGTGTTGAGCGATTACGTTGGCTATCGACATCGGCCACCATCTATAAGGTTTTTCGATAGTGAGCAGTCGATTATGAGCGATGACCATTAAAGTCTATGGGAGAGCAACAACACCTTCATTATTACACCCAAATAGGGCTGGATAGCTGGAATTAACATCCACAACAGTCAAATGGATACGTGCTACAACTTAGGCAACACACTTAGGTTATAAAAGCCACAGTAAAAAAAACCCACACCATTCACTATCCCTGTCTTGTACCACAGCATGACCCTTAAACCTGCATCACCCACAAATTAAAAAGTGCCAGAAGGCGTATGATTTGAACCATCATCTTACTTAAAACTGGACATTGAATATCCCTGTCCTGGAACGCAGCATGAGCCCCAAACCTGCATGACCCCAGATTTAAAAGTGCCGGAAAAAAGGAGTTTTTTCAACCAACATTTTAGTTGAACTGGAAAATTGACTATACCTGTCCTGGGCCACCAGCATGAGCCCCAAAACCTGCATGAACCCCGATTTAAAAAGTGCCGGAAAAAGGAGTCTTTCAACCACCATTTTAGTTTCATGGACATTGACTATACCTGTCCTGGGCCACAGCATGAGCCCCAAACCTGCATGACCCCCACATTTAAAAAGTGCTGGAAAAAGGAGTCTTTAAACCCACCATTTTAGTTAACTGGACTTTGGGCTATACCTGTCTGGGCCACAGCATGAGCCCCAAACCTGCATGACCCCAGATTTAGAAAAGTGCCGGAAAAAAAGAGTCTTTTAACCACCATTTTAGTTGAACTGGACATTTATTTATACCTGTCCTGGGCCACAGCATGAGCCTCAAACCTGCATGACCCCAAGATTAAAAAAGTCCCGGGAAAAAAAAAGGAGTCTGTCAACCACCATTTTAGTGTCACTGGACATTGACTATACCTGTCCGGGGCCCAAACAGCAATTTTTTTGGGGGGGGGGGACCCAAAAAAAAACTGCATAACCCCCAGATTTAAAAAGTGCCGGAAAAAGGAGTCTTTCAACCACCATTTTAGTTTCTATTCTGCCACAGATATACGTTAGAGGTTGTGAGAGGATTCTCAGTATAAGCTAATGGTAGACAGTGAACACGCTGACATTAAGTTCCAGCGTGTAGCCAGTTGCATGTAAGAGGATGCAATGGAATTGCTAAAGGTACAGTTTTAATGGATTTACCTTGAAGAACTGTTTTGCCATGCGGTCAAAACAAAATTTGCAACATCACAGTGAAGATCAGTAAGTCTGCTCACAAGATGGATGACAGAGAAGAAGCAGGACGTGATGTCAGAGAGAGGGGAGGAGACGAGAGAACAATGTATGATGGAAAATTGGTTAAGGAGAAGGAACATTGATGTAAAACAATGAAAACTTTAGCCAGAGGTGGCAGCATTACATAGTATAAGAAAACATAACATTGCACAGTAAATAAATATGAAGCTGTGACAGCATACTCCCCGTCTGAAATCCTTGGATTTCACTACACATAAACCAACATAATGTAAATCAATGTCTGTTTTTAGAATGAGGATTCTGGAACCTGAAAGACAAATGTAAAAAAAACAGACAACAATAACTGTAAAACAGATGATCAGGAACAGTTCAATTGTAAATAATCTGTAGCAGGATGTTCGGGAAAGGTACGGTGATGAGCAATTGAGTCAATGTACTTGAAAAGTTCCTTGCGGCGTGACTCATTCCTCAATGGGTAACAGGAGGACAGTCTCAGATACAGGCCTGATGAACGTCTTGGAATCTCCTTGTCGTGTGATGGTCACTCCCACCTTACGGGACTTACCATCTTCGCTGGGAAAAACCTTTGAAATGGCCCATGGGCCAAGAATTTCTCTCTTACTTTTGGTTCCTTCATCAGAACAAGATCTCCCACCTTTTGGTTTGGTTTAACCTGTTGCCATTTCTTCTTCCTTGGAGAAGAGCCAGGTACTCCTCTTTCCCAAATCTGCTCCAGAACCAATTGGCGAGATGCTGAACAGGGTTTTCCACCGTTTCAGATAGATGTTACCAGAGGTAGCCCTCTTCGTGGACTGAGCACAGATCCGAGCTTTGAGTGGGGAAAGAGTTGCTGGAGTGAGAAGAGCAGGAGACTCTGGGTCCGCAGATACAGGAAACAAGGGGTCTTGATTTGACAATAGGGATACCTCAGCTAGGAATGTGGTTAAGGTCTCATGGGTGAGCCTTGAGGAGTTTGAGTCTCTGAGCATCGAGTCCAATATCTTACGGGTTATCCCTATCATTCTTTCCCCATGATCCAACCCATATGAGAGGGTTGAGGGGGGTTTTAAGATCCATGTACAACCGTTGTCGGCCAAGTAGTTCTGAACTGGCTTAGAGTCTATTTGTAGTTCTCGGCAGGCACCTGTGAATTTGGGTTTCCCACAGTCGGATCTCAATTGCTTTACTGGCCCTCTGATGGCGAGAAAACGTCTCAAGGCATTGATAAAACGGGGAAGGTGTCCATGGATTCTTAACTTCAATTTGTATAGCACGTAAAATCATGCATGTAAACAACACCCCCCATCGTTTGCTCTCAGCATGACCACCTCTGGTTCTGCGTGCAGAGAATGTCCATGGCCAAAAAGTCCAGGCCAACAAAAGGAAAAACGGTGGCTCAGTGCTTGTCCTGTCAGCTGGAAATTCAGACATTTGCTGTTGCTGCATTTTACCCCTTGACTGCGTCACGTAACACATTTGTGAATTAGGTGAGCAATCCGTCTTTTTGCTCCTACTTCCATGGGGCCTGCAGCTCTTAAAGAAACCCTCGGGGGAAATGTCTGCCCTGGTGCTTGACCCTTTCATGATAATGCCTTTATGAGCAACGTTAGCGATATGATGGTGGCCGGGAAATAATGAGAGGATTCTTTTCACATGTCTCTATCTTGGCCTGTTCAGGCGACCACCAATCCTAGCATACCAGGTCGTCGACTACTGGTTTTAAGTTGACAACGGGTTGGTTTTTGGAAATGTCCTGTTTGTTATGAAGACATTTCATTTCAGTATGAAAGGCACTCTGCTGCACATTATGTATCAACTAACATCTCACTTAGTGTAATGTCTTCTGCGAAAGGGGCTTGTGACACACGTGCCAACCACGACAATCAGTAATATCATCTTTAGCGTGAAAGCACTGCGCGATGTGGGACAAACCCTTGCGATGGTGTGTACGAGCTTTAGCCACCCTGGAAAAGGGCGTTCAAAGCGGTGACAATTCAACCCGGACCTCCTTTCAGACTTGGTGATGAGGGTACTCACTTCGGGGACGAATCTCAGGATCGTTGTCAGGGTTTTGGAGACTGAAGTCGTCTTCATCAGATGTTTATTTACTCTCGTTTCAGCAAGAAATCTGGACCTGTCAGCCAAGAGATTTTGGGCAAGGGCACTAACAGACGACGGTTCTGGTGGCACAGTCTGCAGGGTTGAGGTAAGATGGAACTTTAGTGCCACTGCTTGGGGTTAGAGGATTTCCTAATCCTTTCGATGCGGTTACTGACTTAGACATAGAAGCGTTTAGTTTGGTTGTTTATGTAACCCAGGACAACCTTGCTTTTCAGTGTAGAACCAAATGTCATCCACATGAATATCAAGCTTACGCTGAATAAAGTCTGCGATCTCTACAGAAAATACAGCGCCACAAAGTTCAATCTTGGGATGGTTGTGCTCTGGTTTAGGAGCTAGTTTAGCCTTTCCAAACGGGAATCCCACATGAACTTTACTGCAATTGTCAATTACCTTGAGGTAGGCAGAGGCAGCGTTAGCCTCAGTTGATGCATCTGGGGAATATGTGGACTTCCTTCTCTGGTTTGTGGAAAGAGATGCTGGAATGTACAACGAGGTATGTGAATCTTGTCCAAGGCGTGCAGGGATTCTTTCCAGGACTCCCACTTCTGTGCTTGTCAAGGGCAGTGGAGCATCCCAGTCCTCAATAGTTTCTGAGAGCTGTCTTAGTAGGAACTTGCCCTGTACAGTCAAAGGCGCTACAAACCCCAGTGGTCATATAGGCTGTTCACCACTGAGAGGCCCTCCACTTTAGTGAATGGTTTGTCTGTAAATTAACCTGGAAGCCAAGAGAATCATTTAACAAGTCCCATCTCAAACCCAGACTTCTCTGCACTGGAGGGTCGTCTATGCCAAGGTTCAAGTCTCTGAATTCTGCGGCACAGTCGCTGGGCTTAAAGGCTTTAATGACAGCAGTACTGTTGGAGCAATTTTGTGTAATCGCAGACAAGCTTTAGACAGCATCCCTTGTGTCCTTTTGTGCTGGTGTATGGCTTCTTCTGCTGTGGGCAAGGATTTGAGTGCATCGTCCACGTAGAAGTCTCTTTCAACAAGGTGACAGCATCCTTCCCAAACTCTGACTCGCCATTAGCAGCAGTGTTTTGCAGGCCATAAGTAGCGACAGCAGGTGAAGGACTGTTACCGAACACGTGCACCTTCATGCGGTATTCGATCATTTCCTTGTTAGTGTCATTGCCCTGTGCCACAGAAACCTGAGGTAATTTCTGTGGTCTTCTCGTACGATGAACAATGGAACATTTGCTCAATGTCAGCGGTAATGGCGACTGTCTCCTTTCTGAATCTCATAAGCACTCCTACCAAGCTGTTGGTCAGGTTCGGGCCTGTGAGGAGAACGTCGTTCAGGGATACGCCATGATGCTTTTCACTGGAGTCAAACAAACCCCCCTGATCTGGTTGGGTTTTCGTGGGGATACACTCCAAAAGAAGGGAAAATACCAGCATTCTTCATGCTCTTGCAAAGGTGGAGTGGCTGTGCGTGGTCTTTGAGAAATATCTTTTTTCCCTGAAGGCCACATGTGATCTTTCATCTCAGGTTTTTTTCTTAGTGTACGTTGCAAGGAGATGAATCTGGATAATGTTGTTTTCCCGGTTGTTAGGAAGCCTGGCTCTTTCAGCCCGAAAGGGTAAGGGTGCAACACAATTGTTAGATTGATCCTTGAAGCATTCTCTGTCCATTATTTTGATAAACTCTTTATCTTCTATGGACAAGACTACTCTGTTGTCGTCTTGTGTTGTGTGAAACACCGTTCCTCCTAAGTTATCGTAAGGCGTAGGAATGATGTCTGGTGCCTTACTGAAATTAGAAAGATGCTCCTTTACACTCGTAATGATGAGGACATGGCTTGAAAATGGGTTGTGCGACCATTTTTTGAGCACAAAGGTTTTAAAGGAGTTCACTTGAGATGGTTTAAGATTCCTGTCCAAACACACATTGCCGATGATTACCCAGCCTAGGTCAAGTCTTTGTGCGTATGGGGCATCATCTGGACCATTGCATTGTTGCGTACCTTTGGACTCTTGGAATGTCTCTTCCGAGCAAGAGAAGGATGTTTAGCGTTCATGTCCATAGGGGAATCTCCTTTGCCAGGTGTCTCAAGTGGGGATGATGATAAGCAGCTTCAGGAGTCGGAATTTCTTCTTTATCATAGGTATCTGGGTCACATTCAATTTAAATTGGTAAGGAAAATTTGGATGTTCCTGTTAATTGGAAAAATGAGGTATCTAGTGGTCTTCTGCCAAGGGTCTCTATCGACCGGAGCAAGTGTTAAGGGTGTATGGTATTGCTTCTCCCTTTATACGAAGATCTCAAAGAACTTAGGCCTTTGCTAGAGACCTGTTGCTTTGTTCGTCTATTTTGGCATACATCCTGGTGGCCTTTTTCGGATTGCCCTTCTGGGGAAAACACTCACTAGACACACTTTGGCAACAGCACTTGGGGCCATCCTTTTTGTGACATATTTCCATGCAGGGGGGAGGAGGGCAGTGGTAGTAGCTGAAACTTGAGCGATGGCTCCCCCCCATTTCGTTTTTGACGGCTTTAGATTGTTGCTTGAAGTTGTGGGTTGTCAGGGGAAGAGGTAGGATGCAAAGCTGCAACATGTTTGTCACTACTGCATTCCGTGCACTTGGTGACGGCCTTACAGTCTTTGGCAATGTGGTTTGGAGATGCACAACACTTGTAACACACTCCTAGTTTTCCCTTTAAACGTGTCTCTGCGTTCTTGCAAGTCTTTGCCCTAGCCACGACATTTCCCTTTAGTGGATGAGGTCTTTTGTGGATAGGACAAAATACGATTAGGGTCTTTGTCTTTATAGACAGGAGCGTACTGTCTAGTGGGCAGGATGGGAGTGAATGGGAAGTCTGTCCTTCCTAAAGATACTGTTCCCTCAAGTCTCTATGTTTGCCCTTTTTTGGTTTTCATACCTTGAGCATGATGATGAAGTGGTTAGAGCAGATTTGTGAAATCAAAAACTGGGATCGTTTTCTTCGAAACTTGGTCCCCTGATGAATCTGGAAAAATAGGAAAAAAGGTGGAAAGGACACGTTGTGTTCTCTTTTGTATCTGGAGCCCCTGTCTGCCCATTTTTCTTGCATGCCATATGGTAATTTGGACACTACCGGGTTAACACCCTGAGCTGTTTAAGGTAACTCAGTCCAGACAGACGTGGATCCATTTTAGCCCGCTCTAGCTCCTTTAGTAGGGGCATCAGGTCTTGAAGCTTGCGGTTGTCCTTGTTGGTGATCTTTGGGAAGGTATGAAGTCTCTTAAAACAAGGCACTTTCTATAGCTTTTGAACTGCCGTAAGTCTGTTCAAGTCTTTCCCATGCAGCAGCAAGACCTTCTTCTGAGTGCTCTCAATGTCTTTACTCGTTCCGCAGAATCTGGGCCTAACCAGTTTACAAGCAAGTCAAGCTCTTCCTTGGCTGAGGTTAGATCATTGATAACTGCTCAAAGGTGGACTTCCAGGCTCTGTAATTTTCAGCATGGTCATCGAACTTTGAGAGACTAATGTTTATCAGCTCCCTGCGTATCATATATCTAGCAAAGTCCGACATGTCTGATCTCCCACCTCGTGTCACCAGATTACCTTGTGATATCCCTGGGGCGTTTAAGATTCTCTGGCATTTGGGGCTGAGGGTGAATCAGGATGAATGATGTAGCATAAGGTTAAGCTGCGGTTTAGTCTCTGGAGAATCGGCTTGTGTGATGCTGGAAATTACCTTGTTCTGGTTAGGTGGCAATCCTCTAATGCTTTTTCAGGTACAGCAGTGTGGAGGTTTGAAGTGGCGTTTGGTGCATATTCATTGCAGGTGGTGCAGGAGGTGATTGCTTAAGCACGTAGTTGGCGGTGCGGTCAGCTGGGTCTTCCACTTCTGCAGGGATGGAGAGTCTAGGTTAGTGTTTGGCCTAATGCTTGTTCGAAACCTTTAGCTTGGCTTAAGGCGGGTGCTTCCTCCCTTTCCATTTGGAGAATCTTTGTTGGGCCGCTGTTCTGCTTCCTTCTTGGCAAAGGAACTTTGACGCTAGCTTCTTCTGCTTCAGCACGGATTTTTTATCGCTTGTCATGCAATGTTGACCTTCTGGAGTGGGAAGTTCTTGAAGATGACAGCGTACGTTTGGTTGAGGCAGACCGATGAGACCTTACTTCTTGCAGGTTTGCGATGCGAAGTTCTGCCTTTCTTTGGCGCCTTTCACTACGGCATCTTTTTTTTGGAGTAAGTTTTTTCTCTCAGCTAGTTCTGCTGCGGCACAAACCAAAATCAGCGTTACTCAGGAATGTGATATACTTAGCAGGCAGCCGCTGGTAGCGTTCATAGGCGGCAGATAAGCGATCACTGTTGTGGTTAATGTTGCTGCGTCACTGTCGTAGCGTGAGGGTGGCTGCTATATAGTGTTAGTTCTTTGCCATAAATCATCAAGATTATCACGGAAACTCTTCATAGTTATTTCAAAATTCTCTCTAATCTCTTGCGTGGGTTTGCTGACACGTTTAGATCGTGCAATTTGTTCTTCCAGAAACATGGACTCTGTTTCCTGCATGTCTGAGTCTTTGGGGGCCACGATACATTTTTGCTAGATCAGCGACAGAGGAGCTTTCAGAGCCTTTTGTGACATGTTAATCCTGTTTATGTGGTACTGACTCTTTAAGATGGAGCTGCAGCTTGTGCACGTGGTTAGGATGCTGTGTGCTGCTAGATGGAGGACAGCTCTGTGCTTGCTTGCAGACTGTGTGGATCTTGCAGGAACTGCAGATTCAGCTGTGTTTTGACTATTCTGCCACGATATACGTTAGAGAAAGTCCCGAGAGGTTGTGAGGGGATTCTCAGTTAAGCTAATGGTAGACAGTGAAACTCGGTGACATTAAGTTCCAGCGTGTAGCCAGTTGCATGTAGAGAGGATGCAATGGAGTTGCTTAAGGTTTTCAGTTTTAATGGATTTACCTTGAAGAACTGTATGCCATGCGGTCAAAACACAAGGCAACATAACAGTGAAGATCAGTAAGTCAGCTCACAAGATGGATGACAGAGAGGAAGCAGGACGTGATGTCAGAGAGAGGGGAGAGACGAGAGAACAATGTATGATGGGAAATTGGTTAAAGGAGAAGGAACATTGAGGTAAAACAATGAAAACTTTAGCCAGAGGTGGCAGCATTACATAGTATAAGAAAACATAACATTGCACAGTAAATAAATATGAAGCTGTGACAGCATAGTTTCACTGGACATTGACTATACCTGTCCTGGGGCCAACGGCATGACCCCCAAAAAACCAAAGAACACCGCGGCATGACCCCAACATTAAAAGTGCCAGAAAAGAAAAAGGAGTCTTTCAACCACCAATTTTGTTTCACTGGACATTGACTATACCTGTCCTGGGCCACAGCATGAGCCCAAACCTGCCTAACCCCCAGATTTTTAAAAAAAACTTTGACGGAAGAAGGGAAAAGGAAAAGGGATTTCTTTTCAACCACCATTTTAATTTTACTGGACATTGACTATACCTGTCCCGGGCAACAAAGCATGGAAAAGGGCCCCACAAACCTGCATTGACCCCCCAAAAGGATTTAAAAAGTGCCGGAAAAGGAGTCTTTCAACCACCATTTTAGTTTCACTGGACATTGACTATACCTGTCCTGGGCCACAACATAAGCCCCAAACCTGCATAACCCCCAATTTAAAAAGTAGGCCCGGGAAAAAGGAGTCTTTCAACCACCATTTTAGTTTCACTGGACATTGACTATACCGTCCTGGGCCCCAGCATGGGCCCGGGCCGGGGTTACAGTGGGTGCGGTGAGAGCCAGGCTGGCGCCGTCATCTATTAACACGCAGGGTTTAAAATGCCCTGATGACGCAGCAACGACAACTGTTCTGCTGAAGCAGAGTGCGGAAGCGGAAGTGTGAGAACTCCAGCCTTCCTCAGTACACAGTCAATACCTGGGTTTGCGCTTGCCCCTCGTATGAGTATGGACCAATTGAGCTTCACTTGGAAATACTGGTGGGTTTAAAGCTCCTGTTAACACAGGTGCCCTT
>JAODAL010024600.1:0-60252 GCA_025379985.1 Phyllomedusa bahiana | reverse complement strand
AAAAAATAAAAAATTAAAACACTTTTTTGGTATCACCGCTCTGAAAAAGTCAGATCTAAAAAAATATTACATCATTTATCCCGTAGCTGAACATAAAGAAGGAAAAAAATTCCAAAAGAAAAAATTGCTTTTTTTTTGGTCATTTAATTCCTAAAAAAATTGGGGAATAAAAGGATCAAAAAATTTTGCATGCTTTCCCAAATGCTAGCAATAAAAAGAAACTTCAGCCACAAAAAATGGCACCCCCCTAACGTTCGTAGATTTTTAGTACAAAAAATTTTTATTGGTGCAAAAAATGGCGAACAGCACAAATTTAAAAATATAAAAAATTTTGGGAATTTTTTAAACGCCACCAAAACAAAGGGAAACCCCTACTTTTTTTGGTATTCCAATGTGGATCAACTGTAGAATACAGAAACAAATAATTTTTACTGAAACTGAACCCGCAAAAAACAAAAACTCCCGCAAACATGACACAAGAAATTTTTTTTTCACATTTTCCCCCACTTAGAATTTTTTTCCTTTTCCCCAGTATATCTAAGTAATATGAATAACACCCTTAAAAGTGTATCTTGTCCTTAAAAAAAGAACCCTCATACCCGATGTAGGTGGAAAAATAAAAATTTTAGGCTTTTGGGAAAGGCAAAAAGGAAAAAATAAAGAATAAAAAAATTTTTTTTGGTTTTGGTTAAAGGGTTAAATTTGGGGGCACTGGGTTTTTTTTTTAAATTTAGGAGCTCTCCTAAATAGGGGCTCATTTTGTGGGAACAAGGGGTTGAGAAATTGTCTTTTTTATGATTACCGTGTCTAGACAAAACCTTTTTTAAAAATTTTTCTTATGTGATTTTATATTGAGTAACAAGGAAAAATTTAGCTCATGATCCTGGGTCAGTCTCACAGGCATTTTTTATTTTTCCCCTTACTTTTTAGGCAACTGTTTTTTGTCAGTTTTTCAACTTTTGCTCTGGGATCCTGTGCAAACTCAGGGATAGTTTTTCTCAAGAAACGTTTTTTTTTAAGAATCAGTTGTTCTTCAAAATGTTTTCATCGTGCAAAATTTTTTGCCCACAATTTAATTGGGCCCTACGGTATATTCATTTCCACGGTCTTAGGGCACTACGGTTTGAGAGGCGAATTGATTTTAACGAAGTGGAATTCGTTTAGAAATTTTAGGGAAAAATTTGGTTTGAACAAAGTCGAAGTTTTTGGGGTACTTCGGGTGAAAGAAGTGGCTTTTGGGTTGATAAAATGGCTGCGAGCACATGGCGTTACATGGGGCAAAGCATTGGGGGGAAAAAGGGCATACCTGATGAAGTTTTCAAGATAAGCCAATCAGGACCAGCGGGGTTCTGTGACGTCACCGGCCTATATAAGTCCGGACGCGATGCGGGGCTCATTACCACTCTCACTGTACTTGATTAGGGAAGGTGCTGCCGCGGCGTGCTTGTAATAGCTCTTACTGAAGAAACTGATTTTTATACAGGCGATTTTTTGGGGTTTGTCTCAGCTTGTTCAGAGACTGCTGCTTCTCTTAACGTTCTATTTCTGATGTTGTGGGGTATTGGATCTGAAGTCCAGAGTGCGATCCAGTGCAGCTGCTATAACATTTTAATGCTATCTGCTAACAGCACATTGATTATCCCAAGGGGATCTAAGCCTGTTTCCTGTTGTATCATTTAAAGATACAGCGTTTTTACAACTACAAATTTACCCTTCATTTTTGGCTGGCTCAAATTCTTTGCGCAATTTACATCAGGGGTTAATTAAGCGTTGTTCTGCTGCTGTGGTGACTAAAAGAAACCGTCTTTTTCACGCCAAAAATACATTTTTTCCTGTAGCATAAATCACAAGGCGAAGGTTATTCTACAATTTTTTCTCTGTTGTTGTAGCGTAAAAAACATGCATTTGATAACACGCTACAAAGCTTAGGTAGTTTGTGGTTGCTCAATTGTTTGGCGCAATTTACATCCAGGCGGTTTTAATTAAGCGTTGTTTTGCTGACTGTGGTGACTAAAAATAAACCGTGTTTTCACCGCCAAAAATACATTTTTACGTGTAGCTATAATTCACAAGGCGAGTTAAATTACAATTTTTTCTCTGTTGTTGTAGCGTAAAATAACACGCTTGTAACACGCTACAAAAGCTAGTAGTTTGTGGTTGACTCAATTGTTTGGCCGCAATTTACTCCCAGGGGTTAATTAAGCATTGTTTTGCTGCTGTGGTGAATAAAATAAAACCGTTTCTTTCACTGCCAAAAAATAAATTTTTCCCTGTAGCATAATTTCCAATGCGAGGTTAATTCAATTTTTTTCTCTTGTTGGTGTAGCGTAAAAAAAAATGCCATTGTAACACAGCTACAAAGCTAGTAGTTTGTGGTTTGCCTCATATTGTTTGGGCCGCAATTTACTCCATGGGTTATTAAGCGTTCTTTTGCTTGCTGTGGTGACTAAAAATAAACCGTCTTCACGCCAAAAAATACATCTTTTTCATGTGATTAATTCACAACGCGATGGTTAATTACAATTTTTTCTCTTGTTGTGTAGTGTTAGCGTATAAAAAACACGCCATTGTAACAGGATACAAAGCTAGTAGTTTGTGTTGCTCAATTGTTTGCCGCCAATTTACATCCAGGGGTTAATTAAGCGTTCTTTTGCTGATGTGGTGCATAAATTACAACGTCTTTCACTGCCAAAAAAATACATTTTTTCTGTAAGCATAATCACAAGCGAAGGTTAATTACAATTTTTTCTATTGTTGTGTAGCGTAAAAAACTTGGCATTCGTAACACGTTAAAAAGATAGTAGTTTGTGGTTGCTCATTGTTTGGCGCATTTTACATCCTGGGGTTAACTCAGTTTTTTCTGCAGTTGTACTCAGTAAAAAAACTTTCTTATTCACGCCACAGCAAGAAATTCTGTAGAATAATTCATATCCGAAGGTTTAATTAAGCATGTTTGTGCTTTTTCATTCAGTAAAAACACAGTGTTTTTAAATGTCACATACAAGTAAATTTTCCTGGCCATTTGTGGAGGTGCAATTTATATCCAAGGGTTATCCAAGCTTGGTACTGGGTTCATTTGGAGTCAAATACAGGGTTGTGTATTTATAATATACAGATAATATTTCATCAAACAGTGTCTGTACCATTTTAGAACCAAACAGTATGTCAGACAGAGAGGTGGCAGACTCTTCACTTGCGAGTGGCAGAGGCACAAACTATTCCAAGCACCAGTTCGCAGCACAGCTAAGGGGGCGTCACAGCGGGGGTCACTCGGGGGAGGCCACAACTCCCGCTGTCATTAGGGGCCGTTTTGGGGCTAGCGCCCCAAAGGGGTTTTTTGATTGGTTGACTAGGTCACCCCACTTCCTCCCAGATGAAATTCTGAAAAACCCACCCAAAAAGGGGTAGGCGGAAAAGTATAGATGTTGAGGTGGAAGGGGGAGGTCATGTTGTGGGTTTTTCAGCCTTCCCATCCCAAGGGACCGGGGGATGGGGGAACAGCAGTGACTTTAAAACCCAAAAAATTAATGATGTTTGTAGCCAACTCCCATTTGGGGCTGGGTGAGGCAAGGGTTTTCTCATCGTCAGGAGAAAAAAGGAGGACGGCACTTGCGGCGGGGGAGGGGCGCACCCAAGAAGGGGGTTTTCTTTTGGCCGTAAAGTCAGGGGGTTTAGCAGCAGTGTGAGGTTGGGAGCCAAGCTGCCCTGGGGAAAAAAACCCCGCTTCCCCGGGGCCAAGAAAAAGTAGGGGGAAAGGGGGGAACCTAAGGGGCAGTGGCAGGGGTTTAGTCACTCAGTCGGGGGGGTTGGGGGGGGCAAAAAATCCGTTTCCGGCTGTGGAAGTTTTTTTTCCCAAAGAAACCCGGGAGGACCCACGAATAGGGGTAAATGTAAAAATTCTGTGGGCAAAAAGTGAAGCGTGGCCAGGGGGGAAACCCGTTGGCACCAGGCCCCTTTTTGCATAAACCCACATCCCCGCGTCCCCATCCGGGGGCCTGGGAGAAACGGGTCGATGTGGTGGGTCCATCAGCCGCCGCAGCAACAGCAGCAGCAGCGGGCCAGTGGCAGCTTTGCCATTGAAGCCAGTAAAAGTCCACCACCTCTGAAAAGGGAGCTGTTTCCCCTTTGGGAAAATCATCCCCCGGGGTCGATGCCCCTTGTCCTCGCTATCATGGGCCAGCAGTCGTTCGGGGGAGGCGATTGCAAAGGGACAACATTTTTGCGTCCAACCACCCTAAGGGGGGCAGAAGTGCCCGTGCTCCTGCCCAAGTTGTTGGTACTGCATTTCCCCCCCTTTTTAAAATTTGGTGGCCCTCTGCACCGTTCAGAGAACTAATGGCTTGTGCCGAGCCGAAAAATGGAGAGTTCCAAGCGTAATTTTTTTTCCCAAAAAAAGGCAGTCCCAAGCCCCTTCATAAATATGTAGAACAGAAGGTGGGCCAGTCCTTGAAGCTTATCAGTTTTTTCCAAGGGGGCAGGGCCCCAGCGAGACGTCTGGACTGTAACTATGGTCGGGCCGTACATTTTCCCTTTTTAGGGCCCCACGGCGGGGAAATGGCTTCCTGCCCAGGCACCCCAAAAAATTTGGGGACGGGAAAAGGGCCCCCTTTCTCCCCCACGTTTTTAAAACTCCCGGCCCCCCCCCCCCCTGGGGGCCAATGGCCCCCCCTTTTTTTCCCCCCCCCCCCCCATCCCCCCCCGCCCGGGGGTTCTGCCCAATTCCCCCCCCCCCCCCCCCCCCCCCCCCCCCCCCATTACCACATGTTTTAGGGCACACCCGGTTTGTCACGCAGTTCTACATTGGCTTCCCTCGCGGGGAACCCCAAAGTCAAAAAAGGGGGGAAAACTGCTCCCCCTTCTTGCAGAAAAGAAATCAATGTGGGTTTTTCTCCGCCCCAAAACCTGCAAATCGGAACCATGGTAAAGGGGACAATGGAGGAAACATGGTGTCCGCGCTGAAACCGAGGAGGGAGGGTTTCCAATGGGGCCCTGCAGGGGCGCAGTGTTAAATTTGGTTGTAAAAAAAGGTTCCGGGAAGGGTTTTCCCACCGATTTTCAGAAAAATTCTAAAAAATTGGCGGGAAAAAGGTGATGCACTTATCCTTTCCCTACAAAATCCAGGGAAACACCCTTTTCGAGCTGCAGCGGCACGAACGGCCCCCCCCCAACACATTTGGGATATGCGATGTTTCCCCCCTTTTGGGAATTCCCCCTCCCACATGTTGGACCAACTGTATAAAACGGGGGAAAAGGCCATAACGTTTTTTTGGGATGTTTAAAGGGGGGACAGGAGTACCCCCCTGTGAAAATTTTGGGATGTCAGCCTTTGGCAGCTCATGCGGGGACACCTGCTTTTTGTTGGGCCTTTCGGGGGAGGCCACGTTTTTTGGGGTCGTGGGCCAGGACTAGGGGAAATGAAAAAACGTCATTCCATTTTGCTTAAAGCCCGGGAAAACAAAAGCTGAAAAAATCTGTCGGGGCAGGGGGACTGGAGATGTGGCGACTACTCTCACGGCCAATGGGGGCCCCAGGGGGAAAACTAAAAATGGAGGAGGAGGGGGGCATTGGAGCAAAAGGCATTGTCGGTGAAATGAGTGGGGGGATTTTTACCCAGGTAAACAAGAGAGGGGGAAAGCAGGAGCAGCGGGAAGGAGGTAAAATGGAGATGAGGAAAGGCGAGGCAGTGCCCTGCAAGGCACCTTTGGCAGTATACAGGGGAATGGAGGCAGGGGCCCCTCGGAGCCCAACTTGGCAGATGGCCCGAAAGCAGGGCTGTTTTCCCTGGTAGTGCCCAGCCGAATAGTCAGCTTTCCCGGGCAGGGGGGTTGACTTCTGGCTCTCCACCCTTTTTGGAACCCCCGTTCCCCGGGCCAAAATGTGAGCCTTTTTACCGCTATTGAGAGGGAGGGAAAAAAAACTTTAAATTTCTATAGGGAAATCCTCCGTAGTAGTTGGCCCCTTTCCCCATGTGGACATGTCCCCTCTGACAGGGGCTGACCGGGGGGTTCTTTCAGCGCCACGTAATTTCTGCCGCGGGGTGTGGGGGAAGGTTGGGGGGGGGAAAGGGGCAATACCAGCTCCATCAGGGAAACCCAAACCCAAGTCTGGAAGGCCCCTGATGAGCCCGCTTCCTTCACCCGCCTAGTTTTGGGGAGGGAGTGCCAGCCCCCCGCCCGGACCGGAGCAGGGCCCCCCAACCAAAAAAAGGGGGTGGCCCCTTTTTGGGGGCAGCAAATTACCACCCCAGTTAGAAGAACCCCTGGGCTAGGGCCGCCAAACCCGGTGTGTTTGGGCCCCAACTTTTCCGTGTTTCAGTGGAGAAGCTGGGTTTCCCCCAAACCCGTAATGTTGGGGGTCAAAAGGGGTGTTCAGTTTCGGCGGGGGCCTCCCTTACCCCAAAGGGGAACCCGGTTTTTCCCCCCAAAGGGAAATTGGAAAAGACGGGCCCTTTTTCAAAATGGGAAAAAAAGGGGTGGATCGGCCAGGATTTCCCACACCAATTTCCTTAGGCGGGCCAAAAACCCTAGGGCCCTGACGCCTCAACCCAAAAATGGGAGAAAGGAAAACTGGGTTCCCAAAAAACCCTGCCCCAGAAATATTCTGAAAGCCGCCACCCGCCTGATGCCACCCCATCTGCTGACAGTTTTTTCCATCTGCCAACCCCCATCTTTACCCGGGACTGGAATTGCCCCCCCACCTTTCCCCACTCTGGGCATTGTGGGCCCCTCTCTGGGCCTAAAACTGCTGCTGCTTTTTGCTGGTTTCCGTTTTTTTAAAAATTTCCCACTGTGGGCATTGTGCCCCTCTCTGACCTAAAGCTGTTTCTCTTTTGGGCCCTCACCCACTCTCTGTTTATTGTGCCACTCTGGCCCACCCCCAGGGTTTTTAAACCCCCCTCCAGAATGTCATTGTTTCCACTGTTGCCTCATGCTGTGCCACCGTCACCTCCACTCTCTGTATTGTGCCACTCTGTTTGGCCCACTAATGTTTTTTCCCCCAACCCCCTTTTCATTGTTGGGCCCCTGTCTTTAACCCCATGTGGGGGCCCCGTCAAACCCCCACCTCCTGTTTATTTGTGCCACTCTGTGGGGCTACTACTGTTTTGCCACCTCCAGAATGTTCATTGTGCCCCCGGCCCCGACCCCATGCCCGCTGGTGTTGTGGGCCTCCCCTGTGTCATTGTGCCACTCTGTTTGGCCCACTCCAGTTTTTGCCACCCCCAAAATGTCATTGGGGGCCACTGTCTGACCTCATGCTGCTGCCACCGTCCCCCTCCCCCTCTCTTCTTTTTTTCCAACCTGGGGCAAAACTACTGTTTTTCAACCCAAAAAGAATGTCATTGTGCACTGTTGACCTCATGCTGCTCCGCCGTCCCCCTTCCCCTCTCTGTCATTTTTGCCACTCCTTTTGGCTATTTCTTTTTTTGAAAACCCCAAAAACCTCCAAAAATGTCAAATTTTGCCATGTCTGACCTCAAAGTGCTGCCGCCGTTACCTACTTCTTTTCATTGTTTCCCCTCTTTGGCCCCCCTAATGTTTTTCCCCCCAACGAAAGTCATTGTGCCCCCTTCTGACCTCATCTGCTGGACCGTCACCCCCAACTTTTCTGGGCATTGTGCCCCTTGTGGTTAAATTTCTGTTTTTCCAAACCTTTCCCGAATTTTCATTTTGCCAATGCCTGACCCCCATGCTGTGGTGTCGTCACCCTTTCCCCACTGTGTCATTTGCCCTCTGTGGCCTACTCCCGTTTTTTTTCCCCCTCCAGAATGTATTGTTTCCCTGTCTGCCCTATGCCTGCCGCCGTCACCCCCACCTTGTTATTGTGCCCCTCTTTTGGCCTACTTCCGTTTTTTCCCCCTCCAGAATGTCACTTTTGCCACTGCCTGGGTTCATCTTTCTTGCTGTCGTTTATCCCCCACTGGTCATTGTGCCCCTCTGTGGCCTACTCCAGTTTTTGCCACCACAGTATGTTTATTTTGCCCCCTGCCCCCAAACCTCATGCTGCTCCCGGGGGTTGGGCCCCCACTCTCTGTATTGTAACCCCTTGTGGCCTACTACTATTTTTGCCCCCAAACAGAATGTAAATTGTCCCAACTGTTTGCCCTTTTGCTGCTGCCACCAAAAAACCCCACACTGTGTCTTTTGACCACTCGTGGTTATTTGTTTTGCCACCTCCAGAATGTCATTGTCCCAAACTTCTGCCCTCATGTTGCTCCCCCGTCCCCCTCCACTCTCGTCTTTTGTTTCCACTTTTGTGGCCTACCCCCATTTTTTGCCCTCCCAGAATGTCATTGTCCCCTCTTTGACCTCATGTTGCGCCCCCCCTTTCCCCCCCCAACCCCACCCCCCCCCCCCCCTCCCCGGGTCAGTGTGCCCACTCTGGGGCCTACTCCATTTTTTTCCCCTCCAGAATGTCATTGTGCCATTTGTTGCCCCTCATGCTGTGCCCCCGGGTCCCCCTCCCCCTTCTTGTCATTATGCCCACTAGTGGCCTCAACTTTTTTTGCCACCCCCGTTTGTCATTGTAAAAAGGGTCTGCCCTCTCTTGCTGTTTGCCATAAACCTACACACGTGTCATTTTTGCCACCGTCTAAACCTCATGCTGCGCTGTGGCTGCTGCCGCCCCCTTTACACCCTTTGTGTCTTTTGTCCCATTTCTGGGGCCTACTCCTGTTTTTTGCCACCTCGGAATTTTCATTTGCCACTGTCGATCTATGTGTGCTGCTGTTGATGCTGCAACCCCAAACTGTGTATTGTGCCACTTTTTGGCCCTACCCTTTGTTTTTGCCCCCCCAAAAATTGGTCTTTGGGTGCCACGGGTCTGACCTCATGTTTGCTGTGGCTGCCGCCGTAAAACCTCCACACTCTGTCACTGATGTTGCCACCTGACCCTCAGTTGCTTTTTTCACTGTCGCGGGCAGGTTTTATCGGGCCTACATTCCCGCTTGAGTTTTTTTGGCCCTTTTTTTGCCTCTTAAGTGCCCGGGGAATTTTATTTTAAAAAGCGTTTTCCTAGAGGTCGGCACTCATTGCTTGTCATACAAAAACACCCCCATTGTAGGGAAACCAAACCAAGACCCTCTGCATTTTTAAAAGCATGACACAACTTTTCTACAGCCCCGCAGGCTTGTGCAGCCGGGGAAAATTAGCCGTTTTCTAACGCGATCCCGTCCCCAAAAGTAATTCGGGACAAAGAAATTTTTGTGGGAAAAAATTGGGGCGAAGTGCCCAAACCCCGGAATTTTTGGAAATTTCCCCCATCTCTAACAAGGGTTTATTTCAATGTAGTTTGTTTGGTCCATTTTTTTTAAAAAAATGCTGTAGAAAACACATAAAATTTTTAAAGGAATTTTATATCTAAAAAATTCTATTTTCATTGTTTTTGAAATTTGGGGCAGAAAAAACCTGACCCAGAAGGGGGTTATTTTTAAGTTTGAGTAAAAAATAAATGAAATGAGAGGGGGGGGCCCCTGTCAAAACGATGAAAAAATCGTCAAGGGTATCATTTTGTGAGGGCTCCCAAATGATTAAAAATTCGGGTTTTATGTATAAAAATTATTCTTTCAAGCCCCCCTTTTAACAAATTAACAAAAAGAGGGGGCTGTTTCCCCGTCCCCAAAGGCATTTTCCCCAAATTTTTAAATGAAAAGGGGGCATTTTTTAAAAGGGAAAAAAAATTGTTCTCTAAGATAAATCTCATCCCCTCTATTATAAAAGTTTTTTGTGGGAGATTTAAATGTTGGTCTTTATTAGCAGTCTGTTCTAAACTTTTGGGGGACCCTTTTTGGGGGTTCAATTTTGGGTATAAAATGTTTGTCATCCAAGGGTAAGAGTACAGTCACCTTTTTATTGGGGTTTCCGAAAAAAAGTTTGATGAGTTTGACCTGAGTCTTTTAGGTACTATTTTAATGATGTAACGAACGGTTTTTAAGAATAAGCCCTAGGGAAATGTAAACCAACTTACTGTGGGGGGAGTTGATACTGGAAATGATCGGACATCCTGGGTTCGATGTTAGCTCTTTTGTATTTTGGGCAAAAAATAAAAAAGGGTAGGTTTTGTTCCCTAATAAAAATGAAAGTTTTTTCTTTTTTGTCGATGGCCCCTAAACTGAGGGCATCATTAGGGAAAACTAATAGTTTTTTTCTGTAAAGTGGGGAAAGGGTCTTCTTTGCATAATTTTTTTATATTGTGTACAAAAAACAATTTTTTTACAGGCTTCAGTTTGGAAAACTTTCAAAATTTTTAGCATCACTGTGGCACCCCCTCTATCAGCGGGTCTGATAATAATTGATTTTTTTTTTGTAAGGTTTTTATTACAGTGGTCGGCAGAAGGATCTAATTTCTGTAGTTCCTCTCCAACTAGGTCTTGGAAGTCTTAAGGGAAATGTCTCTGAGATTGAGTGGGGGTAAAATTTTTGTTTTGGGTTTTAAAGGGTTCTATTTTTTTTCTTAGAAATTTGTCATGTTGGGCACTCTAGGGGGTTTGATTACATGGTTTTAAATAAAAAATGGACATGTGGGCGTTATTTTTTTTAATGAATTTGGGGAAAGCCCAATTAAATAAATTAAAATTTTTTTCTTTTTTAAATTATTTGTTGGACAAAAAAAAAGGCCCTTTTGGATAAAATTTTTTAATTTCTTGCTCGGAAAGTGTATACTTGGATAGATTGTAAATACCTAATTTAATTAGATCTTCAAAGGTAGAAGGAAATTGATGAGTTAGAGGAGGGTCCTTTCTTTTTTTTTCTTTTGGTGCCCGCTCTACAGCCTCTTCTGTGGTTTTTCTTTTCCCCCCTGGATTTGGGGGTTTTTTGGGGTGAATTTTCCCCCAAAAAAAGAGGGGTTTGGGTTGGGCCCTCAAATATTGATCTCTTGTGTTTTTTCCATTTTCTTTTTAAAATTTTTGAGAGGATTCGGGAATTTCCCCAAATACTGAACTGTGAAGCTTCAGGTGGGGAAGATGTAGACAGGGATGAAAGAGTTAGAGATTCACTACGGTTCATTCTCAAATTATGTTCTTTTTAGAGTTTTTCAAATTTTTTCCTTTGATCCCCATATCGCCGCCAGGACGTCCGATCATTTCCGGCATCAACTCTCCCACAAGTCAGTTGTCACATTTCATAGACTTATTCTTACAACCGTATGTTATATCATTAACTAGCTACCTAAAAGACTCGGTTAGCCCTTAAAAATTTTTCAAAATTCCCAACATGTGACTTTTACTCTTATCACCTTGGAATTTTAAAAAAGCATTATATACCAAATTTAACACGAACGGGGGCCCCCAATGTTTAAAACAGACGCTAAATACCGACCCAAAATTTAAATCTCCCGCAAAAAAAAATTTTATTATAGAGGGGATGAGATTTTTATATTAGAGAAAAAAAATTTTTTTCCCTTTTCAAAAACGGCACCCTTTTCGTCAAAATTTTTGGGGAACTGCCTTTGGGGAGGGGAGGTTAGCCCCGTCTTTTTGCAATTTGGGTTTATGGGGGCCTTTGAATAATGAATATATTTAAAAAATACCCCAGATTTCAATTTATTTGGTAGCCCTCTATTTAAAAGATTTCATTACGAAACTCTAATTGTTTGGAACAGGCCCCCTCCCCCTCTTTATTTTTCATTCATTACTCATCTTTTTAAAAATAAAAACCCGGGGGGGTCGGGTTTTTCTGCCCATTGCAACACAATGAAAATAGAATTCTTAAATATTGAAAAAATCCCTTTAAAAATCAATTTTTCACAGCCCCTTTTTTTTTTTAAAAAAATGGGGCACAAAAAAACTACATTGATACCGTAGTGCCCAATATTGAACCCTGGAAAAAAAGAAAAATAATACGGCCAAAATTTAGACGGGGTTCAAAAAAATTTTCACAGATGAAAACACATTTGAAGAACAAGCGATTTTTTACAAAACGCTTTTTGGGAAAAACTATCCCCAGTTTGCTACAGGATGCCCGAGCAAAAGTTGAGAAAACACAAACAGATTTGGCCCCAAAAGTAAAGGGGGACAATAACAAAAATGCCGGGAGACTTTTTCCCCCCAAAAAGTCACAAGCTAAATTTTCCCTTTTACTCTTAAAAATACTCACATAAAAAAAATTTAAAAACGTTCTGGTTTTAGACACTGGTAAAATTTATAAAAAAAGATCCATTTCCTTTAAACCCATTGTTACCTGACAAAACCGAGCCTCATATTTTGGAAGCTCCCCAAATTTCAAATAACCCCAAATTTGCTTCGTTTAATTAGAGGGGCCCGAAAGAAACCCCCCTAAATCAAATGGTGCCAATGCAGGGGGGGGGGGGGGGTTTCCCGCATTTGTTGAAACTTTCCCCAAATTTTTCTGCACAAGCCCCTAAACATCAGCCCACAACATAAACATAAACTGAATTGTAAAAGCAGATTGGGTCATTTTTGTTTTAAATTTAATGTGATTTTTAATTTTTTCAAATACGTAGGGGGGAACGACACATTCCCCTTTCACATAGGATTGAATGGCCACAAGCATGTGTTTAAAAAGGGGGATATTTTTGGCAGAGTATGGCTAGACATTTTTTAAAGAACACCCCAAACGTGATTTTTTTCAAAAAATAAAAAATTTTTACCTATCGACCAGATCCCCCCGGGGAAACTACCAATAAGGGTTTCAATTATTATAACGAAAAAAAAATTTTTGGATGTAAAGAATTTTCAGAAATTAGTCCCAAAAAGGGTTTTTAAAAGAACTGGTCGAAATTATTTATTTTGTATATCCCGTTTTTTGATATTTCTTTTTTTCTAACCCTTTTTCTCCCCCGTTTTATCTGGTCACTATTCTATTATTTTTCTTTATTTCTTTTTATTGTATTTCATAATAACCTTGCACCTAGTACTTTATCAGCACTGTCATTTTGTATACCCAGTTACTGGGTTATCTCCCATTCTGCACTTTATTCTTCATTGGCTCACATAAATGAGCCTCTATCATTCCATCACTTCCCGTTTGTCCCAACGCATTTATATCAACACTATCTTTTTCTTACACTTTGTTCTCTTTCCCCGGTGTCCAATCCAGTCCTAGCCTCGCTCCATAGGAAACAGTGGTAGCGAGAATCTCACTCGCTGATTGGCCAGTACGCGCTATAGAACATCATGGTCTCAGTAGCTCCTCCTCTGATTGGCTGATTTATCTTTCCCTCTTTTGTCTCAACCAATCGACAGTCTCTCCTCTGATTGGTAGTTTCGTCTTTCCTTCTCTTTTTTCAACCTATCAGTGGTTCAGTATTTGGTACATAGAACAACATGGTCCCAGTAGCTCCTCCTCTGATTGGCTGATTTATCTTTCCCTCTCTTGTCTTGACCAATCGACAGTCCCTTTTCTGTTTGGTGGTTTCATCTTTCCCTCTTTTTCTTCAACCTATCAGCGGCCCGTATTCACTCTCATTGAACTCTATGGAGCGCATCACTCTATCTATGTCACTGTAACTCACTGATGTTTGACCTACCGATTGGCCAATACATATCTCCCGCCTTGTGCTTAACCAATCAACTGTTCTTATCACTTTTACCCTTTTACTTTGAACATCCCGCTCTTGATTTCATTGGTTATCATATCGCACACGTTTTATGTTCTGTCAGACTTTATTATGATTGGATCATGAAATAACCAATGTGTACACTCCTTTTATTTTAAATACAATGTGATACCGGACTTTCACTGTAACACTTTGTATCTGATGAAGCGCCAGTGTACAGCAAGAAACGCGTTATTTTAGTGTTTATGAGGAAATGGTTTAAATTTTCTTTTCAAAATCTTTTATTAGAATAAATACTTTATTTTTATACATCCTCATTATCCGAGAGGTAGCATTTATTCTAGAACAGGGTGCCGGATCCATTCTTCATACTTCGGTATTCCTACATTGTTTGTACCCGTTGCCGTGTGGTCGGTTTCGGAGTGAAGGATCAGCAGCTACTGTTCGGAGGCTCAGAGAGAGCCAACCACGTGTCTAAGAGCGTTGTGCCTCTATATATGCACAACAGCTCCAGGTGAGCATCACCATTTTGTATTTTACCTTTTCCATTTTGGAAATACTTCACCATAGAGTGCCCTCCCCACCTTTTTTCTCTTCTATTTCTTAAACGGGGTAAAACTATCGGAGATGCTATTGTATCATCTGCTATAAAGAAACGTACCACTAGACAAGCTAGACTAGGTACTGTTAGAACAGGCACATTTGGATGTCTCAATTGCCTTATTTGTTCTTCCATTATTAAAGGCTCTACTGTAAAACTATGAAGGGATTTGATATTGAAATAAGATGCTTCTTTACATGCAATACCTCTCAAGTGATTTATCTTATCAAATGTCTGTGTGGTAAAATATACATTGGTCAGACCATTAGAGAGATTAGGATTCGGATTAATGAACATCGATCCATTATACGTCTATTTAAACAAAAAATAAAAGAAGAAATAGATACCAAAAAGAAGTTTGGAGAGACAACTATCGCTCGTTACTTTGTAGAAGCCGGACACACTGTGTCCGAACTTCAATGGTGCGTGCTTGAGCATGTAGATAGTGACTGCCCAGAAAGGGTTAAAAGGAGATTGCTTCAACACGAGGCATATTGGATATGGAGGATGCATGCACTTGCTCCCATTGGTCTAAATGGATGTTTAAGTTTCAAGGCATTTTTATAAGTGTTGTGTTCCTATGTAGTGTATTGTACTTAGATTGTATGTTATTTTATGTATTGTGGAATTATACTGTTTTTAAATTATGGATAGGTATAAGTACCTCCCATACAATCTAGTACACATGCTTGACAAACAAGGTAATCCCTTCGAAACGTTGCAGCTTTGTCTCTGATCTGGTGTCGGCGTTTCCCGGCTATCCCGTAGTGGATGCATGCAGACTATAAGGAGGTCAAGGACTGACTCATGAGAATCTAAGTATACCTTTGCCATTTTCCTATCACTATTAAAGTTGTTTCTATTGTTGATATCAAGACTTTATGTATTGTTTGGATTAACTAATAAATATTTGGAATGGTTTTTGGTCTACATCTTTTCCAGCTTGCAATTAGTCCACTCAATACTATGACATAGCCCTTGTTATGTATGAGGACATGTATTATTCAAAGACCAACATTCTTTATACTAAACCATCCGTATACATTTGTCTGTTGTGATTTTCTTTATGCTACTAGTATACTAGTTAAATATTGCTGACTGAAGGTTGCTCTCTGTCTTGGTGAGACCTGTTGTGTTGTTATGATTGCCAATGCCATTGCATTTGTATATGTACCTTATTTTCCTGTTTTAAATCTCCTAAGTCAACACAATGTTTCTTGACATTTGACAAAACTTCTGGCATCTTTGTGGTTTTATTCAGACTTTGAAAATAGTGGTCAATACTATTTCCTGACTTCTACCCACACTAAATGTATTCATGATTAATTCAGTTATAAGGTACAGGATATAACACTGAACTGTGGGATTACAGCTACAAATTGGCAAACAACAGTGCAATTAAAAAAAAAAAAAAAAGATGCCTCTGAGTTAGATAAGTTGTCAATAGGGAGCGATTACTTTGATATTCTCGGGGTCGTTTAGTCGAATCGGAAATTATAAAGAATTTCGATTAGTAATAATGATTATCGCCGATGCCTTTAAAAGTTTTATGGGAGGGAACAACACCTTCATTTTAACCAAACAGGGTGGAGAAGCTGAAATTAGAATCCCAACAGTCAAATGGAAAAGTGTACATCTTAAGCAACACATTTAGGTTATAAAAGCAAGAAAGAAAATCACAGACCATTATACCCCTGTATTGTACCACAGCAGACTCTTAAACCTATCTGCCCTTTTTAAAAAAGGGCCGAAAAAGGGTCTTTTAACCACTTTTAGTTGAATGGACATTGACTATATCTGTCGGGCACGCAAAAACCCCCAAACCGCATGACCCACAGATTTAAAAGTCCCGGAAAAAAGGGGTTTTGAACCACCTTTTTTTTAGTTGAAGACATTGTTTTATACCTGCCCTTTGGGCCCCACGCATGACCCCCAAAACCTGCATGACCAAGTTTAAAAAAAAGTGCCGGAAAAAAGGAGTTTTTTTAACCACCTTTTTATTTTGAACTGGCTTAACTATTTTCCTTTTACCCCAAGTAGACTTTAAAACCTGTCGGGACCCACAGTTTAAAAAAGTGCGGGGAAAAAAGGTTCTTTGAACCCACCATTTTATTTGGGGAACGGGACTTTTAAATATCCCGTACTGGACCGCAGTATGACAATAAACCTGTCTGACCCACAGTTTAAAAAAAAGTCCCGGAAAAAGGGTCTTTAAACCCCCTTTTAGTTAAACTGGACAAATTGACTAGCCTGTCCTGGCCCGCAGTAGGGATTTTAAATTGTTGACCCACAGATTAAAAAAAGTGCGGGGGAAAAGGAATCTTTGAACCAAACATTTTAGTTGAACTGGGACATATGACTGTCCTGTTCTGTCCCACAGTATGACCATTAACCTGTCTGACCCAGTTAAAAAGTCCCGGGAAAAAGGGAGTTTTTAACCACCATTTTAGTTAAAGGACATTGATATATGCCGGGTTTTAAACCTACATTGTTCAAGTCTTCCGTACCTCCTTGTAAAATTTTGGGGAAATATTTGTATCAGCTATTTTGCTGAAATTTTTTTATTTGTTTAATTCTGGGGAAACACATTTTTAAAATAGGATTGGAATCCCACCCCATCTTTGTTTCTATTTTTTTTATTGTTTTTAAAGGGGTTTTGTCTACTCGGAATTGGTAGCTATTTTAAGATCTTGCAAAAAAAGTAATTTTGAAATATTGTCCATTAACAGTGTCCTCCCTACCCTTTTTTTGCCCGCCCCTCACCTTTGGCCATTTTTAAAAAAATTGTGAAGAACAAAATGTTGTTAGAAATACATTTTTAGAATGGCCCGGTAGTATAGCTGCATTTCATAGCAAAACCCCCCAAAAATTCAAAACATGACCCTTGACCCCTTTTTGACAATTGTGAAGAACAATGTCGTTGAACCCTTTCTTGAATAGGCCTGTGTATAGTCATTTCACAGCAAAATTCCCCCAAAATTTAAAACATGACCTGAGCCTCTTGACAATGTGAAGAACAAATGTCTTTTAAACAACTTTTTGAATAGGACCTGTGTATTGTACATTTCAAAGCAATGCCCCCAAAAAATTATAAAAATGATTCTCACCCACTGTTAAAATTGTGGGGAGAAATGCCATAGAAGCCATTTTTTTCCCAAAATGCCCCATGATTATGCTGTATCTCACCAACTGACCCAAAAAATTTAAAATGACTTCTCACCCACTTTTAAAAAATTTTTGATGGGAAATGCCATTTTGAAGCCACATTTTTCTTTTCAAAGGCCATAATTTGCTATATTCCAGAAACATGCCTCAAAACGTTGACAATTCGAAAAATTTAAAGATAAAGTGGTAAATGGAATATGGTTTTGTCATAAAACCCTTGATGTCTTTTACATCTTCACACCGCAAGCCAGCAAAATGATCTTTTTGGGAACTAAGAATAAAAATTAGTAAGAAATGATTTTTTTTAAAAAAAAAAACATTTTCAAGGGACCTTTTTTGTTTAAAGGGAATGTGAAGTAGCCCGGCAACTAATCGGTGATCGGAAATTGGGGGCCAAAAACATCATCAAGATCCATGCCTCATTATTTGATGAAAGTAAAACGATCCAATTATCTATGGAACCGGAGCGTTTGTCTGTAATGACTCCTAAAAGCGTGCTGAAGGTCTCGGGATATGACGCGGGGCTGCGGGGCCCAGGAAAACACCTCTATGGGTGGGAGCGAGCTCGGACCATTACCCCTTTTTGGATACCAGAAGTCGTTTGGGTCCGGAACACCCAAAAACATCGGTGTGAGACGGGCAGTTTAGTGTGCCCCCCTGATCTTAAGGGGGTCTCGGGTGTGTTGTATGTGCCCCCTGCTTACATGCGGTTGGTGAGGTGGTAAATAAAGATTCCCCAGAGGTCACCCATTGGCTTCCTGCCACATTGCCTGCTGCTGCCGCTGGGCTATTTTGGAAACTCTCTGCTGTCCCCCGTCGCTGTGTTGTTCCCCCGTGACTTTTTGAAGAACTGAAGCAGATGAAAAGATGTCTCGTTGTCAATCAGCAAGGTCTCCATTTCCTGCTTTTACTCTCTATTTGGGTGGGGGGGAGGAAAAAGTGTGAGTTTTTTTTTAAAAGGGGGACCCCAGGAGGATGGCACCTAGTAAAATGTTGTTCTTTTTTGATGGCCTTAATGTGGGGGAAATGGAGCATAAAGCACTCATGTGGAGATGGAGCCTTGATTTCCCAAAAACCCCTTTTTGGGGTTGGAGGGGCACTAGCAAACAATCTTCCTTCATCTTTTTCTCCCCTCAAATTCGCGCCAAACCCTTTTCCCAAGGGGGAGTCAGTAACTTCGGTGTCCAGGAGTTAACCCCCTCCTTCCCTTGTTCCCTCTGGCACAGCTTTAACACCCCTGACTTGCCTAGATGTGCACCCTGGGCTGAAGCGCCCCTTGCACTAGTCGGACCTGAACCATTGCCAAATGAAGACCGAAAAAATTTGAGAAAACTGTGGGGGCCTGTGGATTAAAGGAGTAAAAAGGCCCCGTGTCTGCTTGTGTCCGCCCCTACTCCGTCGCTGGCGGGAACTGATGTTTCAGAGTGTCCAAGATCGATCCAAAATAAGATCCCAAAAGCTCATGCTGAAAAGGGTTGTCCGCATGACTATTTTGGTGGCTTCTTCAAAACTGGCAAGGATGTGCAGAGCTCTTTCCCCCTGCTCCACTTCGGGGGTTAACACCCGAGGTCCGCACCGCTGCGTCAGGCTGTGTCATTCGTACTGGTAAAAGGCATTGCGCTGCTGCCACAATCGTGGAGATCGGAGGGTGGAATTCCAGCGTGTTCCCGTCAACAATGAGACGGTTGCGGGGGGGGCCGAGCTGGTTGCAAAGCAGCCAGGGGGACGAAAGGGAGGGTGCGAACCGGAATTTTGAGCTCGACCCCAACCTTCCTCAGCAGCCAGTCCAGACCCGGGGGGGGATTTCTTTAGAAAAATTTTAGATGCAAGGGTTATGACATTTTGCAGTCAAGGGTTGTGCTCCAGCCTACCCATCTTAAGGGCGGCCAGCAGACTTCAACCCTTATCGCAAAACCACCTTGCTTGGAAAGGTTTTGTCACCAGCCAGCGCTTGGTCCGTTGCGGAGAGCCGTCCACAGCTTGACGTGTGTGTGGACGGGCTCCAAGGGGCAGATTAATTTCAACATGGCCTGGTTTTTGGGCCCGTGAGCCCCCAGGGACCCTTGGGGGGGAAAAAAACCCCGGACCATCCCTGCGGTTTTTTGAAGAGGGCGCCGGGGCCCGAGAACCCCTGTCACCACCAAAAGGGAAACCCCAGCTCAAAACCCGTGAGCTGTCACAGGAAGTGGGCCTTGGCCCTGCTTACTAGTCCTGTGTTGTGGTTAGTGAATTTTCTGGGCGCAGTGGACAAAATGCTTGAAATTTTAGATGAACGTGGGGGCCAAGGCAGGGGGGCTTTCTGGCAAAGAAAAAGCCTGCCGGCATTGGTTTGGGGGAGGAAAAAGGCCCCTGAGTGGCGGGAACCCACTGTGTCCTCAGACAGAAAAAGGAACATTTCCAAAGGCAAAAGCCTGGCATGGACATTCAGGCTTTTTTGGCTTTGGGATGGTTTGGGTTTAAAGTGTTTCTTTGCTCCCAAACTGGGGAAGACAGAAGGTGGGTACTGAGTTGCATTTGGGGTCCTTGCTTCATTTGGACTGATGTGATGATGTGCTGACGACATTTTGGCCGTGATGGGGGGCGAGGAGGAAAAATGCTGGTGCAGTCTTTGCATTAACCCTGAAGAACAGATTGGCGACGCTGTTCGTTAGAGATTTACAGGGCCCTACCCAGCGATGACAGGCCCGACGGTCCCGCAAAACTACGTCCACTGGCTGGTGTCATGCCCCCGCACTGGAAGGAGCACCTTCTCTCGTACCCCTACCTCCTTTTCAAAACCCCCTTTTATAAAATTTAAGAAGGTAGGGAAATTTTTGACAGTTCTTATTAAAAGACGGCAAATCAAGTATTTTAAATCCCTCTAATTTCCTACAGCCAACTAGGATTAGAAACTGAAAGTTTTAGCGAAAAACCTGTGAAATGCGGTTGGTGGAAGAAGTAAGCAAAATCAACAGTGTTTCCTTCGTCCCAGGGATTTACAAAAGCCCCGTGGAATAGGAAATTTATAGTTTTCAACAAAATATCTACAAGTGCGCTATCTGCGCCAAATGAGATTCACGGCGCAAAAAAACTATTTCAGAAGTTTCAGGGATGAGAAATTTTCGTTTTTTGCAGCAATGACAAACAGAACAGTTGCTAGAAAATATTTTATCAGAATTGTCGTACAACGTGGTATTTGAAACAAAAATAGGGCTGCACCCGTTTTCATACGCTATTTTAAAATTATACGGATAACAAACGGGTGTATTTTGCACTATAAAATTTTCCCGCGGTGACTACAAAATTGCTGTATTTAAATTTAAGTACAAGGTGGCTTATGAACAAAAATGGGCCCTCCAAAATAAAAAAAAACCCCCTATTTGAAATGTTACGGATAATTAAAAGGGTTTTTTGCACTATAAAACCCCCCTGCGGTGACTACAAAAAATTTCTGATTAAATTTAAGTAAAGGGGGCTCTATTTAAAAAAATGGGCGCACCAAGTAAAAAAAACACCTATTTGGTTGTATCGGTAATAAAAGGTGTTATTTGACCCATAAATCACCTGCGGTGACTCAAAATTGCTGTATTTAAATTTAAGTGCAAGTTGGTCTATGAACAAGTGGATGTGCCAAATGAAAAAAAACCCTAAATTTAAAATTTTGTAGGATAATAAAAAAGTGGTTTTTTGCACCCCATAATTTTCACCTGCGGTGATACAAGATTGCTGTATTCAAATTTAAGTGCAAGGTGGCTTTTTGAAAAAAAAATGGGGCCCACCAAAGTAAAAAAAAAAAAACCCATTTTAAAAGTATAGTATAATAAAAGGTGGTTTTTTTCACCTATAAATACACCCGCGGTGACTAGAAAAGTTCTGGGATCCCATTGTAAGTAAAAAAAAGGGTATTTGAAAAAATCTGGGCTGCGCCAAAATAAAAAAAAAAGTAATTAAATTGTGTACGGATAATAAAACTTTTTTTTTTGACCTATGTCACTGAGGTGACTAGAAAAGTTCTGTATCCTATTGTAAGAACAAGTGGGGTTTTGAACAAAAAAGAGGTGGGCCAAAGTGAAAAAAAAACAAATTAAATTGTGTACAGTAATTAAAAAAATGGTTTGCACCTTAAAACCCTCAGTTACTAGGGAAAAAATTGTTTCCTAAAAATTAAGTACAGGCTGCACAAAAATTTTAAAACTAATATTTCACCAAAAAACTGGCCTAAATGTTAAAAAAAACTATTTCAAACAGGGTCAAAACAGAGTCTGGGGCACAATTTTTACTCTCCTTTTTAAAAGCCCCGCCTGCCTGCCTGCCAGCCCGTTGTTGTGTTCGCGCCCCCACCCCCCCCCTCTCCCCCGCGGGGGTGTAAGAGCTAGATGCTCCTTTAAAATTTAGCCTAGTAAATAAAACTGAAAAATCTCTAATCTACCTAAGTTCTAATGTTCCAGTAAAAAAATAGTTGTCTATGTGAACAAAGAGAATAGTTTCGTGAGCTGTTTTTAGAGAGGGGCCGAGCAAGTCCTGTCTTATGAGACACAGACACACCTGATCTGAAAAGCTGGGGGTTTATGTAAAAAGAGGTATGTGATTTTTTTCCCTCCAATCACAACCATTTCACACCCAGTCATGAGTGCACACCAGCTCCCTGCCCCATTTTCAAGCTGATTTTCTGGCCCCCATAAAAGACAGGAAGCGCCGAAAGGGTTATTAATGATTTTCGCGATTTTTAATCTAAATTATGGGTTTTATCGAAAAAATTCCTCAGCATAAAAATCGTGCCTTTTTAAATTTTTCGAAATAATCGTCAACACTAGTTTTTAATTATTTACTGCCGAAAAAAGGGTTTGTTATAATAAAAATGAAAGTTGATTAATCAAAAATTTTATTTATTCTGGGTTTTAAAAGATACAAATTCAACAGAAAATGATAAAGTCGGATTTTTACAAAAAAAATAGACAATGGGCAAAATACCTTGGATTACTGTGGTATTTTGCCGTTTTTTGAATAAAGGTGAGTGGTTTTCTTGTGTGATTTGCAGATTCAGCTATCCCTCTTTATTGAACAGTTCATAGCCCGCCCAAAAACCGGGCTCACAATGTAGGCTGAGTAAGAGCTGAGTGTGAATTGTTGTGGTGTAGCATACCCTGGCCTCCCCCAAGTTGCGAACGAGGAGGTGGGGCCTGAGCTGTGTGTCCAAGATAGATTCTGCCCTAGAGACCCCCCTGTGTGTGGTTTCTCCTTTCCCTAGTGCATTATGGAGGTTGACAGTGTTATCTAAGTCTTTGTCCTTTATTGTGTGCCCCTGTGCCTTCAATATTCCATCTTTTGTGCTCCATTCCCTGACATGTACCAATAAAAACTTTGTAATGTTAATCTTAAGAATGTGTGCTGTGGATTTACTTTCAATTTATTTGGCCTAAAGCCTTTCCACTTAGTACTCTAACACAGCTACCAAGGTGTGTTATACTGTCTCCATCTATGATACTGCATTAAAGAAGGGTATTTATCGGTCATGCAAATTACTGCATTAGTTCAGGAATACTTTGAGCCATTATTGTCTGTGAACACAATGCGAACACAGTTTGCCCTGCATTCCACAAATGCAAATTAAAGCTCTATCTTACAAACAGGAGCGGAACTACCGGGGTAGCAGACATAGCAGCTGCCACGGGGCCCGGGTCCTTAGCGCGCCCAGGCCCCGTAGCAGCTACTACTTCGTTTGCTGCCCAGGTAGTTCCAGCCCCTGAGCCTGGCCGGCAATGAACTTAACTGTCGGCGGGCCCTGAGATAAGATGCTGCTGCTGCTGTCATCGGTCACTGTCACAGGCAGGGAACCCGGACAGAGCAGTGGGGGAGCCGGCAAAAACAGTTAAGTGTTAGTGATTACTTTTATTTATGGCTGCTGTGGATGTATTCCTACCCTCCTGCCCAGACTTCTTGCAGAGTCTGTATACACTGGTATATATCACTATATGGCATTAATATTGGTCTTTGTATCCAGATCTTTATTCAGTAATAGTGTAGGAGTATTATCAGTTACTATGTGGTGGTAATTTGGGGTTGTGTTCTGGCTGTATAATCAGGTCCTTATGTAGTATTGTTATTGGTCATGTTGGTCTGGATATAGAGGGATTTGTTTGGTAGCAGTATGATACTGATATGTATAGTGACCTATTTGCTTGTTATATTATCTAGTAACTGCATGACCATTATTAAGAGGTCTCTGTAAATGTTTGCAGTTGGGCAGGCAGGAGGGGGGCCCCATCCAAAAGTTTGCTATGGGGCCAAGGCTTCCCTAGTTACGCTCCAGCTTACAAAGAAGAAGCTATGTATCTACATAATCCAGAAACACTGCCATTTTCACTGGGCCAAAACTCTTTTAAAATGGACTGAAGCAAAATAGTGTTCTGTGGTCAGTTGAATCAGAATTTAGAAACCACGAACTCTGTATCCTGTGGACTCAAGAGAAGAGGGAGCATCCAGCTTGTTATCAGTGCACAGTTTTAAAACTTGCATCTCTGATGGTATTGAGTTGCATTAGCACCTAAGGCATTTGTAGCTTACACACCTTGAAAGGCACTATCAATGCTGAGCAGTATACATAGGTTTTGGAACAACATATCCTCCCATTCAGAAAACATCTCTTTCAGGGAAAACCTTGCATATTTAAGCAAGACAATGCTGAAAAAAAAAATCACAGCTAAATGGAACATTATTTACTTAAAAATACAAACAAAGGCCATACTTACAGCTTACATACTTACAGCTCATTGGCTAGACAATAAATCCAGTAGAAGGCAATATAAGACTCATGCTTCCTGGAAGAAATTTAACAGGTGCAGAAAACTAATGAGCAGTAGCTCACACACCCATCCACTAGGGGGGCAGCTGCCTAATAAAAAACTGCATACTGGATAAGTTCCAGTTCACACCAGTATACAGAAAAGCCACAATACAGTATCATACAAGGGGAGGCTGCACAAATGCAAAAATACTGATAAAACAACCCCTGACACCTCCTATCCCCCTCGTAGGGATAGTACTGGGGCTTATATTGCCTCCTACTGGGTTCAGTTTATTTTGCCAATAAAAAACATTTGCCTTATGAAGCAAGTTAAGCAAAGAAGAGGTAGGACGGTTGAGTAGTTAGAATCCTACATCAGACAAGAATGGAATAACATTCCTGTCCTGACATTTTGAGATGTGTTGTTGCTATTCATTTAGTTAGTTAATTAATTAAAATTTTTAAAATAAAATAGAAAAAATGCTCCAAAGACTTGCAATCTTTGATATGTGTTCCATGTTCTGTTTTAAATAAAATAAGGCTATAAGATATTTTCAGAGCATTGCATTCTTGTTTTCATTACATTTGACACAAAGGGTGACATGTGTGAAAGGGTCATTTTCATTGCTATGGCGAGAAATGTCTTTTCTCCCTATGCATGGTGTTGTCATTTGGGCATGCACTAAATCCAACACTCTGTAATGTGCCAAACATGTGGGGCGTTCTGGATGCGTGTCGCACCACAATCGTAATATTAGACACATTTCCTAATGTAAGACAGCAAAATGAGACGCATTGCTGCTCAAACAGCCAGCCCAATTTAAATGTGGTTTGCCTGAGTCTGAGAAGTTGTAATGGAACTAGATTTTCCATTACGGCAAAAAAAAATGTCCTTTATTTCTCAACTTATACCAGTAAAATAATCAAAAGTAATTTATGATAATTATCAAACTATATAAAATTAAGATACCTACATTTAATAATAAATTATATAATGTAAAATAAACATAAAATTATATAATATCCCAAAAATATTAAATTATCTCCTATAAAATGTATTTTAAATGAATATAACCTAAAAATAATTTTAAATTACATAATATAAATTAATTAAACCAATAAAGCATCTACCACAAATTCACAAAGTAATTCTCAATGAACTGTTTTAGCAGCCATTATCAAATTCTGGCATTCATTTACTGTATATACGTTTGGTGCACTACTAATGCGCCAAAGTACCGTGGATACGCCAAACATATACGCTAGGCACATTCAACGCTTTCATAAATTCAGGCGTATTATACACTGAAAAAAAGATGCGAAAAATGGTGTTGAGGTGCCAAGTTTCCTACCTGTCGCCCAAGGTCTCAACTTTTTTTGAATTGTGATGGTAAAAGAGAAATATTTGTTTGCAATCCAGAATTATGCCTGCAAATCTTACAACATGTTTACAGCCACTTAACTCCCATCAAACATGCATGTATTGCTGTAAGATGTGGTATACAAGTATACAAGTGGAATAGTATTTGTACAAGTGGAATATGTGTTCACACCAGAGGAAAACACATTTTATGCTGCTTTTTTCCTCTCTGACTGAAAGGGGAGAGTTCAGAACAGGAAGATAAAAATATTTAGGGCCTTATGTATGAAAACTGTCTAGCAGTAAAATTGTCTTTGTTGCCCATAGCAACCAATCAGAGCTCAGCTTTTGTTTTTCCAGAGTACTATATGAAATGAAAGCTGAGCTGTGATTGGTTTCTATGGGCAATAAAGACAGTCATAATAGTAGACAGTTTTCATACATGAGGCCTTTAGTTACTTGGAAACATGTTGCACACTAGTTGATATCTTGAATTCTGCACATAAAGGAAGTTCCCAATAAACAAGAAGAAGATCCTTTTCTTGGGCAGATACCTAGAAACCTATCTTAACTGGAGACAGTGTTTAAATGCTAAAATTATTTCAGCCACTATTAGGGGGACCTCATTGCATGTAAATGTATATTTGTGTACATTCTTCTCTTGTTATCACTTACTACCTAGAGTCACTTGCAGATATAATATTATAATGTTCCTCTATTATTGTGTTTAGTGAAGCAAAAGAGTTTAAGTACTATATTAGAGAACCAAGCTTCGGCCATTATAACGCATTCCAATCCTATTTAGATTAAATGTAACCCCTTAACGACAGCTAGTCATCATTTTTTGGCTCTCATTTTTTCCTTTCTGCCTTCCAAAAGCCATACATTTTTTATTTTATCATCTACATAAACATATGAGGGCTTTTTTTGAGGGACAAGATGTGCTTTTTAATGGTGCCATTGACTGTACTCTATAATGTACTTGGAGATTTCTAAGTGAGGTGAAATGTAAACAATATGTACTTGCATCATCTTTGTGGGGGTTTGCTTCTATGGCTTCAATCTTCAGTATAAATAATGTGTTGTCTATATTTTGCACTTTAGTACAATTCTGGTGATACCAAATATGTAATGTTTACATTATGTTTTAGTACTTTAACCCCTTAGTAACACAGAAGCAATTTTATTTCTTCTACAGTATTCCCCATTAAACATGTTAGATTTTAATAAATCAAACTTTTACAGATGCGGCGATACGAATTTTGTGTAGCTTTTTTTATTTGTAAAAGGGAAGGGTGTGCTATTTGAACTTTTAATATTTTGTATTTTATTTTTGTAACTTTTTTTTTATTATACATTTGTGCATGTAGTCCCCATAAGGTAGGTGGCCACAAGGGGGCTTGAATGCTTCTAAACCCTTCTGCATTAAATAGGTTATGCAGTCCTATTACTTCCTTCCTCAGGCAGCACTTACATGGCAGCTATGAAAGCCTACAGTCGACTTCAAGTTGTCGTGGTAACCGCTTGACACTCTATGATCTTGACACGGGAGTGCCAATCAGAATGAGGAACCATGTGCAGCTATCGTACTTTTCCATTTAGATGTCAGGGCCGCATTTGCAATGGCATCTGAAGAGTTAAAAAACAGGGATTGGAGTCAACTCCGATCTTTTCTGTTAGCGTCAGGTGTCCGCTGTATCCTGTATCCGGCACTTAGAGCAACATGTATGAAAGGGTTTTTCACCCTTTTTCTGGCGTACAATGCACCTAACTGAGCCAGCTACGATGTCTAATGCACCTAATGAATGTGTCAGGCGCATTGTTCGTAAGACTCAACACTTTCTGGGGGCGTTCTGGAGGTGTATCTCACCACATTCGTAGTATTTGACACATATATGAATGTGGTTCGGCAAAACTAGGCGAATTACTGATCCAACAGGCAGACCTATTTCAATTTGGTCTGCCTGAGCCTGAGAAGTCGGAATGGAGATAGATTTGCTGTGAGGGGCAAAAATGTCCAATATTTCTCAACTTACACTAGTACAATAATAAAAAGTGATTTATTATAATTATCATACTGTATAAAATTTAATTATTTAAATTTAATGGAAAATGTGATCATATAAAATTAATATAAAATATAATGTATAATATCCCAAAAATATAACAATATCTCCTCTAAAATGTATTTAAAATTAATAGAATCTAAAACATTTACATTAAAAAACCCATTGATTATGTTGTTCAGATGTTATATTTTACATTTTAAATTTATTTTTGCTACTCTCACCCTTTATTCTAAATACAGCAAGAGCCAGCAAAGCACAGGTATTGCTGGGACCTGTGGTCCTCCAAGCAGGATCAGTACCATAGTTTCTATTCACTGACATGCTATTCTAATGACTTCTCTTATTTCCAGCCTATCTACAGCCTTTAGACATGTTAGGCGCGTTACTTATGCGCCTAAGTTCCATAATGCGCCTACCACATAGGCAAGGCGCGTCGAACTGTACACACCATTTATGAACGCACAAAACCCACTTTCATACATCAGGTGCATTATACACTGAAAACGAGACTTGACAATTCACTTCGACGCGCCTTCCTTCATACATGTCGTCCTTACTGTCTATGGAGTGAACTCAGCAAATGAGCCAATTCCATAGTTCCTTACCATTGTCCGTAAGGGATTAATATATACACATATCTGCATGAAGAGCAACCAGAAATAACACCCCAATTGCTCTTAAGGCTAGGCCTGTATCCTGTCTGGCCTCCTATCATGTCTAGATCACTCTCCAAAATTCCAACATATCAGAAAGACACCAAAACGAGAGTCTATGATCAAAACGTATCAAAATCTTTATTAATCAAACAGAGTTAAAAAGTAATTAAAAATATACATGAGGTACACAAAAAAGTCACCAAAAAATGGTAGAACAGGTGACCCATATTCCAAGCTAACACCACTGTAAAAAGATGTAATTTTCAGATATGCATCATAAACGGGCATGACAGAAAATACACATATAACTAGCACTGCTCGTAGTAATCACTCATTAAATATACCTTAATATTGGTGGACACTCGGAGCCCCAATGGGAACAAGACACAAGGAAAACATGCCCAATTATTTGATAGCAATACTTAACCAATAGAGTGGCGGCTGGAGGGATGTCACCTGTAGCCCCAACGCTATACCCAACTATCAGGGCTATACCCACCGGACAATTTTTACGTATGCGCCGAATATGCTCCTCAGAGTCTAGCTTTGAACATCAGGCTATGGATCTGAAAGAGAGGTTTTTACAACGTGGGTATAGTGGAAGAATGATGAAAAAGGCATATGGGCGGGCAAAGAGAACCCCAAGAAATCAGTTGTTACAGTCTAAGAATAGAAATAGCAGGAAAAAAGTTGAGGGACATACCCGCTTTATTACAACGTATAACCAACAATGGCCCAAATTGCGCGAGATCCTTGGCAGACACTGGGGTGTTTTAAAGACTGACCCAGTTCTGGCAAAGGAAATCTCGGACTTTCCCCTGATAACAGCAAGAAGGGCTCCTAACCTACGTGATCATTTGGTCAGGAGCCATTATATAGTCCAAAATCGCAGCCCTTTTAGTACCAGAGGTCCTAAACAAGGCTTCTTTCCTTGTGGAAAATGTGTGGCATGCTGTAATATGATTAAAACCAATGTTTTTCTGACATCGGATGGTGTGCGTGAATCCAAGATCCGACATTATATTACATGCAACACCAGGAATGTGGTATACATGGCATGTTGTCCATGTCAAAAATCATACATTGGAATAACCACACGTGAACTCAAAGTCCGGGTACGAGAACATGTGCGGGACATAACAGCAGCAAGGGATGTGGAGGAGTTTGACCAACTAAAACGTTGCCGAGGCATTTTTTTAAATATCATGACAGTAATGCAGGATTATTGAAGGTGAGGGGTATTGACTTGGTGAACCTAGGGATTAGAGGTGGGGATTGCACGAGGATCCTCGAACAGAAAGAAACTAAATGGATTGTGGCTTTAAATACCATGTCCCCAACGGGACTCAATGAAAAATTGAGTTTTGCATCATTTTATGATAGAGATATATGTATGCCTCTGTAATAACATATGGTTAGTTGACTTATTCTGTGATTTTTCCACACCGTTCTGATTTATCATTTTTTAATTGGTTTTTAACTTTCTTCTTTTTCTGTCAGCCTGTTAACCGAGAGTATGTGTGATATTGCATGGTTTTCCCAAGTAACTCATATGAAAACTAGAACTACCCGTTTTGGATTCAAACAAAATAACCCGCATTATGAGATCTCGCTTGAGTGATATATTCATTATGATGGACATCTTGAAGAAGCGGATCAAAACACTATATTGTATGACCACATGATTGTAAATACTATTATTGGGCATTTGATATTAAGTGATAAGATATAGTTGTACTATGTGTGATTATTGTGATGCCCATTGTGTAGATTTATAGATTATGGCCATTGCGGACATAGTCGGGAGTCAAAAGACAGTAATGGCTCTGACTAAGTTAACGCCTATTAGAAGTACTGTTAAATATATGTTTCTATGTTATATCAAAGAGTAGGGAATTTACCTTGCGAGTGTTGCCTGTAGTTGCCGGCGATTGTCCTGAAGTTGTGCGCATGCTCCGTGTGGGGAAGTGCTACCGGCGCCCGCTCCGGCGTCCAATCGCGCTGCGCGCATGTCCGGGAGATTGTTTCTTCCGCGCATGCGCAGTGGTGCGGGACTGCCGGAAGTGGGGCAGAGGACGCCTTCCTTCCGAACACGGCGCAGGCGCCGAGATGACGTCAGGTGCCGGCAATATAGGGTACTATTTAAAGGCTGTTAGAGGGAGGTAGCGTTATCACCCCCTGAGGAAGCGATCTAAACGCGAAACGCGCGTTGGGGCTACAGGTGACATCCCTCCAGCCGCCACTCTATTGGTTAAGTATTGCTATTACATACTTGGGCATGTTCTCCTTGTGTATTGTTCCCATTGGGGCTCCTAATGTCCACCGATATTAAGGTATATTTAGTGAGTTATTACTACGAGCAGTGCTAGTTATATGTGTATTTTATGTCATGCCCGTTTACAAGTTATGATGCATATCTGAAAATTACATCTTTTTACAGTGGTGATAGCTTGGAATATGGGTCACCTGTTCTACCATTTTTGGTGACTTTTTGTGTACCTCATGTATATTTTTAATTACTTTTTAACTCTGTTTGATTAATAAAGATTTTGATACGTTTTGATCATAATCAGCCCCTGAGGAAGCGATCTAAATGCGAAACGCGCGTTGGGGCTACAGGTGACATCCCTCCAGCCGCCACTCTATTGGTTTTAAATATTGCTATTACATATTTGGGCATGTTTTTCTTTGTGTATTGTTCCCATTGGGCTCCTAGTGTCCCCAGTATTAAGGTATATTTAATGAGTGATTACTACGAGCAGTGCTAGTTATATATGTATTTTCTGTCATGCTCGTTTATAAGATATGATGCATATCTGAAAATTACATCTTTTTACAGTGGTGTTAGCTTGGAATAGGGGGTCCCCTGTTCTACCATTTTTGGTGACTTTTTTTTGTCCCTCATGTATATTTTTAATTACTTTTTAACTCTGTTTGATTAATAAAGATTTTGATACGTTTTGATCATAGACTCTCGTTTTGGTGTCTTTCTGACTTATCTGCATGAGACCATTATCAAGTCTTTAACCATTCTAAATAATAACCATACAGTATACAATAAATATTAGGTATTAACTACTCTGGACCACCAAGAATATAACAGGAACACTACCATCTGCCCTAATTCACTTTATAAATATGTATACTGTAATTAAAATATTAAGTCAGCAAAGGCTGCATAAGTGAGGAAATTTAACTTTCTCTGTTAGATACTCACTATAAAAAATTAGCAAACTTTACAAAAAGAAAAAACTCTAGAAAGTAAGCTCAATGTTTGTTTTTCATATGCTGTGTATGTCTATAGAAAAGTTAGTGTGAAAGATTCTTAAAAACTGCATTATAAAATTCAAGCTGTTTCTTCAATATGGTATAAACCTAATAAAGAAAACTTTTTAATACTGTTAGTGAGATGCAGTTACACAGCATAAAATACCATTTCATATCATCTGATGTAATATTGTGTTCAGCATAACTCAGGAGAAGCCTGGAAAGAGAAGCCAACATCAAAGGCATTTATGATGGTAGATTAATTTTCTAGGGGTCTGCAATAATATTGTCAGGATTAAGTAATGAAATGTAGATAACAGAGCAATTGGAGAAAATGTGGACATTTAAGATAGACTTGACATTTTTAATATTTTAAAATGTAGTTGTAAATTCTTGTTCAGATGGCAACAGTTACGGCATGAAAAAAAAATATGCAATGCATCCTACGTGCTAAAGTAGCAGGAGTAACAAACTCACTTATTCTCAGTTCAGGTCAAATTCTTAAAGTACACTGAGTATAAACAATATTCTGTAACCCAGTATTACAGCAAATTGTAATTTATGTTACTACAGAAAAATTGTGTTATCAAACTCCTTTTCCTACTCTCTCCTGTCACCTTAACTATTTACTTACTCATAATTTATTGACTACATGTATATATTAAAGAGAAGAAATATTTTCAACTTCATCAGCAAATAAGGTTACAGCTGGCCATAGAAGACTATAGAGAGGGGAAGGTGAGGAGAAACCAAATACAGGAGACTAGCAGCTATTCCTACCTTACACAACATACTGAAAAGAGGAGATCACGTGCCCCTCTCTCTCACACTTTCACAGAAGACGTACGGCAGACATTTAACGGTATATATGATCTTTTATATATGTGGAGCTTCCTGGGCATAAACCATCATACACAATAACCACTATATTAAATCTTTAAAAATATCACTGATTAATAAAAATAAAAAGGGATACATAACTATTTCCATGAATTTAAATACATAACCTTCTCGTACTCCAGATTAAAGATAGTCCAGCAACTTGCTGACAAATTTGCTTTTTCAAAAGCGTTTACCTACGTATGATAGTGTAACATCTTATAAATAAGTCACCAAATAATACACCTATACATGAAGTAAATACACCATACAAATCATTGTTACTAAAAGAAAAAAAAAACTCCTAGAATAGCAAGACCCTAAACTATTACTACTTAAGGATTACATAATACTGCCAGACCATGACAAAACAAGACCACCACATGTGACTATCAGTTTTACACAGGCTTTGAAGACATATATTACCACTATACGGTTTACCATATAGTGGTAGAAACTAGTTGTATGCAGGCTCTCTGCAGAAATATAAGTAATTATACTTACATTTTGTGACTTACATGAAACGTCTTTTCCCTTCTCTTCTCCCTCCGGCCCAGACCACCATGATGACTTCTCCTGGCCACGACTCGTCTCTGCAGAATTTACCACGCAAACATTTTAGAATCCTCACTTCTCCAGCACATATATACTTACCTACCTACTGGGGGGTTTATATAACTCCCTTCCTAATGGGGATTTACATAGGAAAGCATGGCGATGCCCCATCCACACAGCAACTGGCTTTTCTATGATAGAAAATCCAGGTACCTGCTGTGGGGGATGGGGATTTCCTTTATAGGCCCCTATTAGGTAGATTTATAGAACCCTTCCAGGTAGGTAGGTATATAGGTTATATGTTCCCCAGTAGGGAGGTATAAAGGTTATATGTTCCTCAGTAGGTATATATAGATAACAGGGTCCCACAGTCTGTAGATAGGTAATAGGGTCCCTCCAGCAGGTATATACAGGTGTACTCAAAAGTTTACATACCCCGGCAGAATTTTTGCTTTCTTGACCTTTTTTCAGAGAATATGAATGATAACACAAAAACTTTTTTCCACTCATGGTTAGTGGTTGGGTGAAGCCATTTATTGTCAAACTACTGTGTTTTCTCTTTTTAAATCATAATGACAACCAAAAACATCCAAATGACCCTGATCAAAAGTTTACATACCCTGGTGTTAACATGCATAGAAGTTGACGCAAATGAGCTTGAATGGCTACTAAAGGTAACATCCTCACCTTTTACCTATTTTCTTGTAATCAGTGTGTGTGCATAAAAGCTGAGTGAGTTTCTGGGATCAAGACAGACTCTTACATCTTTCATCTAGCCACTGACATTTCTGTATTGTGAGTCATGAGGAAAGCAAAAGAATTGTCAACGGATCTACAGGAAAAGGAAGTTGAACTGTATAAAACAGTAAAGGGATACAAAAAGATATCCAAGGAATTGATAATGTTAATCAGCAGTGTTCGAACTGTGATTAACAAAAGGAAAATCAGGGGCTCTGTAAAAACCAAACCACGGTCAGGTAGACCAAAAAAACTTCTCCCACAACTGCCAGGAAAATTGTTCTGGATGCAAAGAAAAACCCACAAACAACATCAGCTGAAATACAGGACCCTCTGAAAACTAGCGATGTGGCTGTTTCAAGATGCACAATAAGGAGGCACTTGAAGAAAAATGGGCTGCATGGTCGAGTCGCCAGTAGAAAGCCATTACTGCGCAAATGCCACAAAGTATATCAGCTAAAATACACCAAACAGCACAAAGACAAGCCTCAAAACTTCTGGAACAAGGTAATTTGGAGTGATGAGACCAAAATCGAACTTTTTGGCCACAACCATAAACGTTACATTTGGATAGGTGTCAACAAGGCCTATGATGAAAGGAATACCATTCCTACTGTAAAGCATGGAGGTGGATCGCTGATGTTTTGGGGATGTGTGAGCTACAAAGGCACAAGAAACTTGGTCAAAGTTGAAGGAAAGATGAATGCAGCATGTTATCAGCAAATACTGGAGACAAATTTGCAGTCATCAGCCCGGTGCATGGGACATACTTGGACATTCAACAATCCGGACATGACAACAATCCAAAATACAAGGCCAAGTTGACCTGTCATTGGCTACAGCAGAACAAAGTGAAGGTTCTCGAGGGGTCATCTCAGTCTCCTGATCACAATATCATAGAGCCACTCGGGTGAGATCACAAGCGCGCAGTTTATGCAAGACAGACCAGGAAATTACAGGAACTGGAGGCTTTTTACCAAGAAGAATTGGCAGCTTTACCATCTGAGAAAATAAAGAGCCTCATCCACAACTACCACAAAAGACCAAGCTGTCATTGATGTTAGAGGGTATGGGATATATAAACTTTTGATCAGGGTTATTTGGATGTTTTTGGTTGTCATTATTATTTAGAAAGAGAAAACACAGTAGTTTGTCAATAAATGGCTTCACCCAATCACTAACCATGAGTGGAAAATAAGTTTTTGTGTTATCATCCATATTCTCTGAAAAAAGGCCAAGAAAGCAAAAATTCTGCCGGGGTATGTAAACTTTTGAGTACAACTGTAGGTAATATGACCCCAGTATATAGATAGGAAGGTAATATGGTCCCCAGTATAGAGAAAGGTAGGTAATATGGCCTCCAGTATATAGGTCGGTAATAGGGCTCCCAGTATATAGAGAGGTATGTAATATGGCCCCAGTACATAGATAGACAAGTAATATGGCCTCCAGTATAGCTAGGCAGGTAATATGCCCCCAGTATATAGATAGGTAGGTAATAGGGCTCCCAGTATAGAGATAGGTAATTCTTCTCTTTAATATATACATTTAGTCAATAAATTATGAGTAAGTAAATATTTAAGGTGACAGGAGAGAGTAGGAAAAGTAGTTTGATAACACATTTTTTCTATTATAGATAGGTAATATGACATATTAAAAATAAAAAATAACAGTACTCACATTTCCCATGCTTTTTGAAGCTCCCACTGAGCTGCGTCTCCTTCCCAGCACAGGCACCTGTGCTGGATAGTCTGGAGAGCCACAAACCTGCTTGCGGCTTGCCAGAGTACTCTGCGGAGCAGGGAGCACTCATTCTCTGCTCCACATAAACCTTCAGCTGTATGTGCTTCCAGCAGGCTCATATACAGTTCCAGTTCCAGGCGCTCCAGGCCCACGGCAGCGGCCTCGAGTCCGGAGAGGTTCGGGGCACCGACAGTTTTACCAGGGGCTTATGACCCAGATAAAACTGTCTAGAGACTCCTCCGCTTGCAAATATTTAGCATTTGTCATGTTACTGCATTGTTACTGTTTTGCTTCTAAAAATCAAAAGATCAAGTTTTATTATTTTGTTGGTATTTTTTAAATCCACCTTTGACTTTCAACACTTCCTGAAACCTTCTGGGCATGCTCTCAATCAGATTCAAACATGTCTCGACCAAAATCTAATCTCAGGTCTCTTCCTGGGGTCTGGGAATTGTGAAGGTCAAGCTAGCAACTCTGCTTCATTGTCATTGAACCATTTCTTCGCCAATCTCGATGTTTGCTTCAGGTCATTGTCCTGCTGGAACATTATGTTGTCCATTTCATACCCAAAGTACTTGAGTGTGCGCAGTAACTCATCTTGCTCTATACTCACAGATAGCTCAGCATTGAGATCACCATCAATTCTAGTCAAGTATCTAACGCCTTTGGCTGAGAAACAGCTTCATATCATCAGGCATACTCCCCAGAACCTGACAGTTCCTTCAATTTCTTGATCCATTAGCCTCCTTTTCGCTTGATTCTTCCAGACCTATTTGCACCCATCAGAGCTCAGTCTATTGTCTTTCATCTCATCACTTCAAATTATCCGTTTCCAATCTTATACTCTTCACTTTTCATACCTTTTGTGTAGACTCAAGCCAACACTTCTTATGATGATATTGAAGTCAAGGCTTCTTTACTTTTTCAGTCCAACATTCCAGACTTGTTTAATGCATGTCACATGGTGCTTGCATGGATGCCTGTGATCTCATTATTGCAAAGCATAAAAGTCACCTCCACTGCCGTGTCTGTCGCGTTAGAACTGATAGACCTTGTGATGAGCCAACTTGTAGACTCTGATATTTTGCCTGGACGTCCACCTCTTGGCTTTGGAATGAATGCATGGAATTCATTTCATATTCTTCCAGCTGTCATAACACTCCTATAACGCAGTTTTGCTATTTTTTTGGCCAATAGATCACCATTGATGAGGTTTCTCTTTTCATGGAAATCTTCTTCATGACTGCTCCTTGATTTGAACCAGTGACCTTTCGCTTGGGAATCAGCCTAATAACACACTGAGCTATTAGGGAATGTGAGAATAGTTTGTAGTATACAACAAAAAAAGTTTGTTCCGCCACCAGAAGCAAACCAGTAACAATGCACTTACATGACAAGAATCTGTATCACTAAGCATATGATAAATAGTTGCAAGTCAAATTTATATATGAGATAGCCAGGATGATTGTATATAAAATGATGGTATTCTCATATTCAAAGTTGTAGTGGATGGTGAGACATGGGCCCTGAAAGTCAAAAGTTCAAAACATTATTAACTTCTTGCCTGGCACTGTATTAAGTTAAGGTCCGTTTCAATAGTTTGTTTTCTAAAATGCCTTGGGTGAACCACATCTTAAAAGCAATATCTGATATTCAACAGATGGACAATGGCGTGTCAGGCAAGAATCATTAGAGAGCAAACACTCTGCAACCATTGCTGGAAGAAAACAAGCTGGTACTGGCAGCATTATGATCTGTGGAATGTTTTCATGGCATTCTCTGGGCCCACTCCATATGGGAGGTACTCTCAAACAATTTGGGTATACATCCATTCTTGCATATCACGTATACCCAAACATGCTAATTGTCTTCCTGTGGAGGAAAGGATCTTTCTGCAAAATAGTGCAATATCTCACATTGTTGGAAATTTCTGACGTCGGTTGGAAGAGCATTACTAAAAGTTCCAAGTACTATCCTGGCCCTGCTTTTCCCCAGGCTTGAACCCAATTGAGCATCTGAGGGGTCACCTTGATTGTTGTGTTTGTTCTATGGATCCTCCCTTACACACCTTCCAGCAGCTGTGGGATGTGCTGCAGTCATGATTGATTCACTCCCAGGCCATCTACCTGCTATCCGTGCTGCTCAAAGCAGTTACTCTGGATATTAGCTGGTGGTCATAACAATGTGACCCGCTTGTGTGTACTTCCCTTTATTTACAGTACAGTCTGAGCACTGTTCTTCCTAGGTTCATTTTTATTCTAATAATACACTATATTATTCACAGTCTGTCCTCACACCTTGAATTTTCTATGTTTTCTAGCTCTCAGGTCACTACTTCTTTGACCATGTTTTAACATTCTACAGACAGTTTCATATACATGAGGCAGCTTCACAAATGGCATCAACTTTATTCTAAAATATTATCATTTAGATTGCTTTACTTTTTTTCTGAAATAAAAAAAAATTGCATGCTTTTGCAGGAGCAATGGCTTAGAAATTCTTTACACATCATTTGAGCTTATAAATCTTTGTCATTATTCATTTTTATTTGCCATCTGAGACCTTCAGGGATCATTTGTCACTTATTCTTTGAGTGACATTATATAACAGTGTGATTTCCTTAATCAAAAGTAATTCTAATTGAAAAATAGATTTTAATTTATCTTATTAAGGAACTTAATTAAGACCCTCCTGTATGTTTTTTTTGTTTATTTTTTTAATCAACCATATTTTGGTCTCTGAATGTAAAATGTCCATGTAACCCAGGTGCCTTCTTCTTGGACTCCAAAATTAGTGTGTAGACAAATACAACTAAGCATACGTCATCACAATATTCTACAATAATAGGGTAGACTGGACTCTAACCCTGAAGGTAACTATAGCCATAGCAGATATAACAGCTGCTATGGGGCCAAGAGGTTAAAGGGGCATTGTATATTTTTGTAGAAAATGACAAATTTGTGGCTGTATGCTCTGACATTTGGCACTATTATCCATGTTTCATAGCAAGTAGTATAGTAATAAAGCCAGCTCACCTTTGCATGAACAAATGAATGTGTAGGTGTGCAGCTTGTTCCCAAGAGGCCACTGGTTAAACAGACTGTTACGATTCCAAAACGATGGAGAGCCAGCACCAATCGAAATAAGAAGATGGAGACTTTTATAACGTAAAGAATTAATAAAGTCTCCATCTTCTTACTTTGATTGTTGCTCGCTCTCCATCGTTTTGGAATCATAACAGATTATTATCCTTACCTTCAATAACTAATACACTTTTTTTTGTTGCTATTTGAGTCTCCTGTCAGTAGGTGTTGGTGGCCCTTCCATTTTGCTATGGGGCTATATAAATTCTTGGTACTCCCCAGGCTCTAACTTAACCCTAGAACAGGTAAAAGACAAAATTTTGATAAGTTGTATATACACCACTCACAAAATGTTATGGATATTTGGCTTTTGTTTGAAACATATTTTTAACTAACTAAATGAGGCCATCTCTTAACTTTAGAATGCACATGTCCAACTTTTCAATGTTTTAGTTCTTCCTTCTCAACTTGCTAAATGACAAAGTGTCACAGACTGCCATCAGCAGGTTGCAACAAAGAGACTTGAAGAGTCACAGAAAGGCAAAGAAGTGGATGTCCTTTGGCTATATCCCACGCTGAAGACCGCCTCACTGTAAACAATGCCCTGCAGAATCGGATGATGAATGTTACACAACTCTAGGCACGTTTAAGGGAGGTGATATGCAACCAAGTCTCACGTCAGACCATTCAGAACTGTTTACATCAGTGTGCTCTGTGTGTTAGATGACCAGCAAGGGTACTTGACCTGTACCTGACCTGGCTGATGCATAGCACTCTCCTTGCCATCTCCAGCATGATTGGCAGACTTCATTTCTGCTCAGAGTGAATCAACTCTGTGACACTTTAAGCTCAGTGGCCACTTCCATCTGAGATCATCCTGCTTGAAGCCTTGCAAAGGTGAGGTACTGTTGTGTGGGATGGTGGAACAGCCTCATTGTGTTTATTCAGTGAAATCTTTTGTGTAATTAGTGATTACAAACTGTCCTGCTGTATTCTGCTGTCTGGCCACAAGATGCTGCTGTTTTGAGTCTAACCTATGTGTAAAGTAAGATAAGACATATGTACATGTGGCATGTGACTGAGAGACTGTGAAGTAGCAGCCATTTTAGAGAGTGACAGTTGGAACTGAGAGATGACACAGAGGACACACAGCAAGCACGATTCTGCCGAGTTCTCTTGCCTCCGTGAATCTACTAACGGTGACCAGCTCCGGTTGGGAGAAGAGACTTCTGCTGGCTGTGTTTGTGCTGTTTGTGAAGAAAGCATGGAGATGGAATGTACATTTTCTCACAATCCAGAAACAGAGAGGATTGACCGCCATTTTGGATATCAGACTCTGACAGAGGAGACCGTCATCCCGGAGCTGTGACTGTGTGCAACTTCAATGTAGACCCCGGTCGGTAGCATGCATGCCAGCCTGTAGTTAGTTTGGTTACGGCCAGAATCGGTGCCAGGCCATAAGCGACTATTTAGGAATATTTCCTGATTTGGGACACTGAGGAATGCTTGTCATCGGTGCTGTTAGTTCTACAACACATTCACCCAAAATACTCTAATTGTTATCTATGTTTTGGGAATAGTGGGTATAATTAATAAGGTTGTAAGCTGGCTGCAAGCGTGCCATCGAACTGTACGACATACAATTGTTCCTGTTGTATAAGGTATTAACAGGTAAATAACAACCTTTTCGAGTCCGTTGGGACATAAACTTAACGTGTATCTGCAGAACATACTTTCGGCAGCATGCTGTCTGGCACAAGGGTCTTTCTCACACCCTTGTACATGTGTTTTGGAGGGATTTGTTAAGTATACTTTTTTTGTCTAGTTCAGTAAAGTACAAATTTGGTTGAACTGTTGTTGAAGTCATTTTCCTCGTTCGTGATTTCGCGGTATTCTGGGAAGCCCCCAGTTTACATTTGATTAATTGTAAGGTGTTGTCTCATGATGTCAAAATGTGAACAACATGATGAGGAGGACTAGTTAAATCCCTATTTAAATTGATCCCCTAAATTTATTGGGCGATTCTTGGATCAAACACCTGTTAGAAATTTTGACAATAAGCTCCTTGTTAGAGATCAGTAAGTTGTGCAAAAAGTACTGAAACATTGAACAGTTGGACATGTGCATTTTAAAGTTAAGAGATGGTCTCATATAATCCATTTAATAAAAAATTCAAGAAATGTTATGTTCATCCTGAAATTTCAACCAAAAGCCAAATACTCCTAACTTTCTGTGAGTAGTGTGTCTACATATTACAGCTGTTTAGTCACATTGTCAACTACATGATGTTTACTTTACGGAGCACCTTCATTTCACACTTTATTTAACACTAGAACTACTGATGGAGTCATTTTGACTCCTTTCGTTTTTTATTTCTCTTCTGTGACTACATTTCAGAATTCCGGCTTGAAACTCGGTGACTTTTCCTCAAATATGATGTGAAAAAAGATTTTGTGAGAATAAATAATTTTGGTGAAAAATTTGCGCGTTTTTTTTCAAAATTTACCAAGAACTACTGAAGGGAGTCATTTTGACTCCCTACTATATTTTGAGGTCCTTTTGTCACTAAATGTTGCTATAAAGTTTTGTGCATAATTTTTTTTTCACTCTGTTTTTTAACCCATTTCAATGATGTATTAAATTTACATGTCAATTTTTTACATTTTCCTTGGTTTTTACCTGCTTGTATTATGTGTAATCTAAACAAAATAGCTTTGTTTTACTCTGGGCCTCTTACTTATGCTAATGAAGGGTGGGTTTTTTCTAAGGTTCTAGCAGGAGAAAATTTTTGGGATAGAATTTACACATTCAGCTGAAAAACAAAGAGAACCAGACCAACATACGAGCTCTGAAGACTCAACGGGTTATGAATTGTTAAAATAGTTTAGCCCCTTTTCAACTGATTCACCCACCTACTTTTGAAGGGGGCAAACAGTTATAATTTCTTTTAGTTTTCATTTCTTTTCTATTTTTCAGCGGGAAAACTATATAAATTTATGGAATTGTGAGGAAATGGAGAGAAACTTTTGATAAAGCCTCAGGATATTTGGCTACTTTGCAACCATCCCGGGAGAATAAATGGGAAATCCGAATTGAGGAACTTATTTGATTCTGACAGTGTAAAAGATTTCATTCCTCAAACAATAAAGTGAATCTGAAGACTCAAAAGGGAACAAATCCAGAAGGAAGTAGTTATGTGTATTTATTTGTCTTCCACACACTGAGTTAGGGCCCTGGCACAAAGCAAAATTTCTGGGAATAGCATCTGGAATTCTGGCACAATACGGCCGTACCTCCCCCCCAATGCCTAAGCTCCGCCCCAAACCTGGGTGGAGCCCTGTCGGGGACGAGCAGCGCTTGCTACGCTCAAGCACGGCTCCTCCCAGACGGGCTCCACCCCGGGGTTCACGGAGTTCAGGTATAAAAACCCGTTGTACCTGAGGGGCGGGACGGGCCGGTTGTGTTGTACCCCGGGTGGTATTCCCCCAACCCCGCCAGTGTGCAGGGACCCTTAAAAAAACAAAAATTCTAAATATTCTAAACTTTTTCCGATATTCCAAGCACATCAACGGGGGTCGGGCTCATGCAGTTATGTTGCCTCGTACCACCCTCCGGTCGTGGACAGAAAAAAACACAAAACGTCCCCAGAAATGAAGAAAACAGGTTCTGGGGCGGCAAAGGTAAGCAACAAACGAACACCAGAGACGTCAGAAGGAATACATTTTCAGCGGTGGTATTAAAGGGAAACCCTTTTAAAATTGGAAACATTTCCCTGGTGGCGTGCACCCCAAAAAATTTCTTCGAGAACCCCCCGGGCCCCTAAAAGGATACGCCAGAAAAATACATTACGATAGTCCTTTGAGCGCAGGGCTTTATTTTTGATTCATAATATTGACACATATAAAAATGTACGTTTGCAGAAGCATGCGGGAAACAAAAATTTTTAAGTTTACTTATCTGTGGGAGCTAATCATTCTTGCGTATTCTATCCTGGAATATCGGCACAACCTCCCCAAATTGCATATTTTGGTGAATGGGGGGGAATACCTTTTTTGCAAAGCGAAAATGTCGGGACCGCTTTGTTAAAATTTATGAGGTTTCTCAGTTTGATAGAAATCTATCATGGGAGAGACTGCAAAGGACAAGTTTTCTCTATTTTTACTGTGGGGGACAGGGTTTTTTTGAAAATTGTATTGCGTGTTACAAAACCGGGGCCCCTACATAACGGGGGAGAGCAACTTTTCCCCCAAAAAAAAACTAGGTGTCCATTCCCCGCAGTAAGCCCTTCCAAACCCGATAAATATGGCCACAAAAATTGGTAGCTGTTGATAAGGATAGCAAAAAATCTGGCAAATGGCTTCCCTTATCTAGGAAAGATGACCAAAAGCCTGCGAGGACCCTTTAGCTGACCGTGGTAATGAAGTTATTGCCCCTTTTTAAAAAAAGGGCGAAAAGTTACAAACCCATAATTTTTTACTTAGTAAAAATTTCAAACAGCTAAAAAAACAAAGGAACAACATCGTGGAACACGAAAAAGTAAGGCAGAAGTGCCTAAAAAAATAAAATCCATAAAGAGGAAATTTTTTACAACACTAAAGGTTTAGAAATTTAAGACAATTTTTTACTTACAGTAATCAAAAAAAGTAACAAAAATGTTTCATTTTGAGTTCCGCCTTTCCCGATGTTTTGTTGGTTGTTTTTCCCCCTAAAAAAAAAATCCAAAACGGTAAAGTTTTACAATTAAACAAAAAATGGAGTAAAGTTGGATCAATGGGACAAAATATACCACACAACATGCACAAGGAATGGCCTTTTCAGGCATTTTAAAATGCCTTTGACTTTGGGTAAAAGCATGGATAATATTCAAGGAATTTTCCCACCAAAAAAATGTCACGCAGGCATTTTTGCAAACGCTTGTGAAGAGTTGAGTGGCCCCTTTTGTCACAGTAGGGGAAAAAGGGGTTTCCCCGCCCCCAAATTTTTTCTGCTCAGAAGTGATGGTTTAAAAAAAATTTTTCCAGACAAAGAAAAGTGCAAGAAAAATAGACTGTCGGGAATTGTAAAAATTTTTGGGGAAGTCTTTGTGTGGGCAAGTACTCCATAAATCAAAAGGGAAAGCCCTAAAATGCAAAAAACCCAAAAAGTTTAGAAGGGGAATTCGCGCCTATTTTTCATTTTTATGCTCCTCCACCTACATTTTCCTGCTTTTTTTTCTTCAGTTGTTTTTTATATGTGTGCACTTTAATAAAAAAAATTTTTGAAAAACGTCATTTTAATTATTGATTTTTTCTGTAAAAAAAAAGAAAAAGCAAAAAAAAAACAATCAAAAGCATTACTGTTGGACTCACATTAATAAACATTACAAAAAATATAATTTTTAAAAATAACCAAAAATGAAACCTAAAAATAAAAAAAACAAGAAAGGAGTCAAATGAACTCCTTTTCAGTATTCTAGGCGGGGCACATCCAAAAGTCCTATTTTAAAGAATAATCTTTTAGGCTGTGAATCTGCATTAATAAAACCCCAAAAAAATTTGGGAATCCGCAAAAGAACAAAGATGATTTTTGACACTATTTTTACTTTTTTCCCATAGGCAAACTTAAACTCTATCAGTTCTCTATCGTTAAACACTAAAAAGTAAAATTTTTTAATCTAACTCTTAACCCATAAAACACTATTTAAAAACCTATCCTAACCTCATCATTTAAAAACCCTTTTTGCTTCTGAAAAAAGGGAATAATCCCTTTCTATTCCAATCTGGAAAACCCCCCTACTAACAGGGGGGCCTTTTTCTATACAAAGACCTTTAGTGGATCCCAACCAACACTTGGGCAGTCCGTCCCTAATCCATAACACAGAACAAATAAGGCCCCCCTCTGCAGCAGGGGAACTTGTAACAAATTGAGATCACAATTTTAAAACGTCATATCGCCCTTTGCCACTTTTTCGCCCGCTAACCGGGTTTAACAAGACTTAGGTCCGATCACATGGGTCGAGGGTCACTTCCTTTTTTTAAAACATTTAGGGAAACACCCCATTCAGGGGGCCACCAAAAAGCCATCAGAGAATCCCATAAAAACCCCCTCCCCCCCTTTCCCCAAACCCCCACTCATAAAAGTCCTGCTTTAAAACTGCCACCAGCTCTCATGACCAAAAACCTTTATCAAATTCGCCATCTCCAAACGGGGGTTGCGCCCCATCTTACCATACTGCCCGTGCCAAGCCTCCCAACAAACACCCCAGCCCTGAATTGAGGGTTTTTCCCTCTCACTTCCCATAAATTTTTGCAACTGCGTGGTCACCAGAATGAAATTAACAACAGGGTCACTTACCCACACACTGCCCCCTTTTTTCAATTCCCAAACCCCTTCTCTTCAAAATCTAATAGGCAATTCATTGGGAATAAAAATTCCCCGACAATAGACCATGTCATATTATTTCCAAAAGAAATTCTCCAATTGAAATGCATATTTATTCCAAAAAGCTGCAGGCCCCATTAAATCCATGTTTCCCCCATTGTATAGTATTGTCTCAAACTATATTCATAAACCATTTTCTTTACCCTTAATATTCTATTCTTTTAACCCCTTTGACCCAGCCTTTTTGACCTTCCTGAACAGCCTTTTTTTGAAACTACATGTTCAATTTATATAGAAAAATTTTGACACTTTTTCCTATTTATGTGATTCAGATTGTTTTCTCTTTACACAATGTGCTTTAAGTTAGTAAAAAAATTTTTTTTTACCATAAAAATTTCCTTTTTTGGGTTTTTGAAAAATACAAAATTTCATGAAAAATTTTGGGAAAAATTTTTCGATTTTGAAAGTTGCAAAAAATTTTTGCGTGCAAGACAATAAATTAAATTTACCACAAAAATTTATAAAATAGCATCTAACCCAATATGTCCACTATAGTTGGCATCATTTTTTAAATGTCTTTTTTTTTTTTTAACGACATTAGGGGGCTTGAAAATTAGTAGTAATTTTCACATTTTCAAGAAAATTTGCAATTTACATTTTTTTAGGGACCACTCCATTCTGACGTGGCTTTGAGGGGCCTGCATGTTTAGATACCCCCATAAGTGACACCATCTGAGAAACTAGACCCCTTAATGTATTTGCAACACTATTTAGAAAGTTTGATAAGCCTTCAGATATTTCACAGAAATTAAAGCAAAGTGGAGGTTAAATTTCAAAATTTCACTTTTTTTTGCAGATTTTCAATATTTATATCCATTATTCACTGAATACGGTAAATGTGACTAGGTAAATGCAACTTAATATCAATTCCCCCAGTCTGCCGTTTTTAGAGATATCCCATATGTGGCCCTAGTGCATTATTTGGCTCACCCATAAGCCCCAGAATAGGAGGAGCACCTACTATACTCTGGGGTCTCATTTTCAATACGATTTTATTGAGGCGCCATTTCAGGTTTGGGGACACCCTAAGGTGCTAAAACTTAATAAACACCCCTAAATAGACCGCATATTGGAAACTACACCCCTTAATGAATATATCCAGGGGTGCATTGAGTATATAGACCCCACAGGTGATTCACAAATTTTTTTTAGCATAAGGCTGTGAAAATTAAAAAAAAAATTTTTTTCAATAATCTGCAATTTTAGCTTAAAATGTTTCATATATACAAGGAATCCTGGAAAAAAGAACCCTAAAACTTTCTTAAGCAATTTCTACCAAGTTTGGCAATACCCTACAGTGGGTGTAAACTGCTGTTTGGCGCATGGCAGGGCGTATAAGGAGGAGCGCTATTTGTCTTTTGGAACTCAGATTTTGGTTGGGCCATGTCGCATTTTCAAAGCCCCCAATGTAGCAGAAAAGGCGAAACCTTCCAGAAGTCACCCCATTTTGGATTCAACTACCTTCAGGGATCTCATCTAGGGGTGTACTGTGACTTTTGGATGCACAAGGTTTTTCCAAAAGGTTTTTTTTAGCATTGGGCAATGAAAAGCAGGGGGGGAAAAAAACGCAGTTCGGTCATTGTTTTTGTAGTTTCAATTTTACAGCATTCCCCGTCAGTGTAAATAAATGATAACTTTACTAGGGGGGGTCGGTACAATTACAATGATATAAATTTTTATATAGTTTTTTCTGTTTTATTACTTTTACACAGTAGAAATACTCTATAAAAAATTGCGTTTTTTATGTTGTCCTATTCTGACAGCCATAACTTTTTTTATTTTGCTGTGTGCAGAGCTGTGTATGGGCTTGTTTTTTTGCGGGATGAGTTGCAATTGCTGGCTGCTGCATGTTTGTTTGGTGGATTGAATTGAAAGTTCTATAGTACCATATCCAAGAGGAGGTATGGAGGTGACGCCAACACTAAGTACTGCTGCACTAATCAAATGCGGATGCAAGTTCATATATATAAGGCGATGATGGGTAAGCTAAAGAGGGAGCGAAACGAGCCTCCAACACAAAATATAAATGCATAAACTAATATGCCACTCACCTCTGTATGTGCTTTTTCCCCCCGTCTGAAAATCCAAGAGCTTGCTCCTGCCGACACCCATTTCCCGGAAGCCCGCGGCTCAGGGGCAACAACAACAAACAAAAGTCCAGACGGATGCAGCGACGCCCACAGCAGCGAGACATGCAGCTTCCAACTCCGGTTAAAGGTGCGTACAAATAGCTTTTTTTCATACTTAGTGTAGCAGCAGTACAAAAGAAGGCTAAAAGCAGGAAACAAAACCTGCCGACACGTTTTGAGCAGAAATGCCTTGGGTCACGGCAAAAAAAAATGTGAAACATTCACTTGATTTAAAAACAACTTCTAGCCAATAAACAAATACATTGTAAATTGCATCACATCCTGTTGGGCTGGTTGCAGTGCTTAAAGGGCCATGTTTTTCACTATTAACTAACACTAAATATATATACAACAATCTGTTTTGTAGTTAACCCTTGTGGGAATCTAGTGATTAGATTTAGGATCCAATAAGCTTCCCTATAGCGCACTTTGCCAGCCCAATCACCTCCTCGGTATGGTTTTTCAACCTGCAATAGCATAAAATACCAAACCAGAGCTATCCCCATTGTGGATTTCTATAAAATGTTTGGCTGCCCCTGATGCATGTACATGTTTGTTTTTTATGCTGTACAGGTGTTCGGAAATTCTGGTTTTTAATTTTCTAATTGGGCAGCCAACATATTTTTTATTGCACATTGTGCATTCTATCACGTATATGACATGATGGCTATCACAATTCATAAATTTTAAAATTTGAAACTGTTTTGTTTTGTCCATATTATCAAATGTGGTAGTTTTTTTAACCTTATTGCAGAGATTGCAGCGATTCCCTCCGCAGGGGTAAAATCCCTTTAATGTAAGCCATGTTTTTTTGTGGGATTTTATTAACAAGAGTACTAGGGGAAATTATGGTGCCTAAAGTTTTGCTACGCTTGGGTACGCATTTTACACCCTTATCTATGATCTCTGACAGGATAGGATCCTGTCTTAGAATATTCAAATTCCTGAAGAATATGGTTTTGATCTCACCAAAATTTCTACTATATTTTGTAGAGAACACAAGTGTGTTACCATTTATAGTGGCATGTTTTCTTTTTTTGCCTTTGTACTCCCTCTGTGTATCTGTCATTGTTAATAAATCCTGTTGCGTCTTCATTTTAATTCTATTTTTCGCTCTTGTTAGATTTTGTGAGGTGTATCCTCTTTGTTTCAATCTGTCATCAACTCTCACAATTTCTTTCAAATAATCTCTTTCTCGGGTACATGCACGCTTGGCCCTAACGTATTCCCCATAGGGAATAGCCGCCACTGTAGATGGAGAGTGGCAGCTATCAGCCCTGAGAATGGAATTCCCTGAATTTGGTTTTCTATATAGGGTGCTAATAATACGTCCTGTATCTGTATCACCAATTAATAGGACATCAAAGAAGGGCATCTCCACCTGATTCCAATTTCCAGTAAATTTCAGGTTAAAGTGGTTGGAATTAATGTAATCCATAAATTCCTGTATGAGCGCTACACTGTGACTCCAAATGATCAGGAGGTCATCCATGTAGCGCCCATACCATAGGATACACTCCCTATACGGATTGGCATCACTATAAATGAAATGGTGCTCCCACCATGCCATATAGATATTAGCTAGAGATGGGGAAGAGGTTGCACCCATGGGGGCTCCTAGGAGCTGCAAATAGTATACATCTTCAAATTTGAAATAGTTGTGTTTTAATAAGTACTCAATAGATAATACTATGAATTCCTGGAGACCAGGGTCTATACATAGGTATATACATGGTCTAGTGAGAGAAGGTTTGCCCGCAAATCGTACCATGTGAATAGATCCGACATGGAAGGATCATCATCGGGTACAGACACAAGTGGACCTAAACGAATGCAATTACGCTCTACCAGGAAGAAAAATCAAGGTGCAGAGCCTTTTTTTACAGGAGGCTACCGACCCAGAAACGACGAGTGGAGAACGGTCAGAGAATGCGGCAACGAAAAACAAAACAAAAAGAAACAAGAAGAAAAGAATCTGAAGGACTTGGTAGTTAATATATCTTCCAGGACACTAACAAAAGCGCAGTCTGAAGTAATTAATAAAGGTTTGAATTTTGTCCCCCAGCATACATCATCGCTATTCAATTTTGAAACAGATTTTTATAGGTTTTGCAGGGAGGTCAGATTAAGGATGCAATTTGGTAATGCTGAAAGAAAAAATGATGCTTTGAGTAAGCTATAGCAGAAGAGCAGATATGATCCTGAAGTTTCTAGCGCAGCGCTGGAAACATTCCAACATATAGTGAGCAGGGAAGTAAGTAAGAAATGGCGCTCCATGGAAATCAGACAAACATCTAATATTACGAATAAAGAAAGGGAGGCACTTAGAGAGTTGCAGAGGGATGATAATATAATCATGAAAAAAGCGGACAAAGGTGTCAGCACCGTTATCATGGATAAAGCTAAATATTTGGAGGAGGCAGCTAGGCAGTTAGGTGACAAAGTTGTATATGAAAATATCCAGAAGGATCCCACAAGTCGTATTAACCCCTTACCGCCGAAGCCAGTTTTGGCCTCTCTGACAGAGCCCCATTTTGAAATCTGTCATGTGTCACTTTATGTGAGAATAACTTTTTGACACTTTAACCTATCCATGTGATTCAGAGATTGTTTTCTCGTGACACATTGTGCTTTAAGATAGTAAGAAATTTTGGTCCAAAAAATGATTGTTTATTTGTGAAAAATTATCAAATTATCGTGAAAAATGTGAAAATTTACCAATTTCAAACTTCAAAAATTTCTGCATGTAAGACAAATAGTTATTCCACTCAAAATAGTTTAAAAATTTAAAAGCATTTTAATTTTTATTTTCTGCTGTAGTTTGGCATAATTTTTTTAAATGTTTTTTTTTTTTTTTAAAACTTTAAGGGGGCTTTTTAAAAATTTATTAAAAAATTTTTAAAATTTCAAAAAAATTTGCAATATACATTTTTTGGGGCCCAGCCCAGTTCAAAACGTGACTTTGGGGGGACCTGTTGTTAGTACCCCAAAAGTAAACCCTTTTCTAAAAAAACTAAAACCCCTTTAAAAGTTTTTCAAAACCGCATTTATGAAGTTTAAAAACCTTAGGGGTTTCACGGGAAAAAAAGCAAAGGGGAAGTGAAACTTAAAAATTTCATTTTTTTTTGAAAGATTTTCAATGTTTATACTTTATTGCAAAAAAAAGGGTTTAAATTTAATAGGAAAATGAAAAATTAAAAATTGATTCCCCATTTTCCCTGCGTTTTAAAAGAGATACCCCAATGGGCCCTATGCATTTTTTTGGCTAAAACCAAAGCCCCGGGGTTTGGGGGGAGGGGGGGGCACCTACGGGACTCGGGTGGTTTTAATTTTCATTAAATTATATTTAGGGGCCCTTTTCAGGTTGCGGACACCCAAAAGGTTCCAAAACTTTAAAAAATTTCCCCCAAAAAAAAAAAACCCATTTTGGAAACTAAAACCCCTTAGGAAATAAAACCCAGGTGGAGGAGTTATTTTCCCCCGGGGGGGGGGTTTAAAAAAATTTTTTTTGGTTCGGCCCCTAAAAATTTAAAAAAAAAATATTTTTTTTTCAAATAATCGGGCAATTTTGGGAGGGGAAAAGGGGGGTTTTTTTTTTAAAATTTTTAAAGGGGGGGGGGGGGGGGGGGGGAATTTTTGGAAAAAAACCCCCAAAATTTTTGTGTTACGCAATTTTTTTCCAATTCGGTAATCCCCCAACTTTGGGGGTGTAAACGGGCTTTTTGGGGTTTGCAGGGCGGGGGGTAAAAGGGAGGGAGTGCTATTTGGCTTTTGGGCGCCCCCCAGAAAATTTGGGGGGGCCCCAATTTCGCTTCTCCAAACCCCCCAAAGTACAAAAAACAGGTAAAAACCTTCCAAAAGTTGCTCCTTTTTGGATTCAACCCCCCTCGGGGATCTCACCAAAGGGGTTTTTTTTTGGGCCATTTTGGCCCCAACAGGTTTTTCCGTATTTTTTTTTTACTTTGGGGCCATGGAAATGGAGGGGGGAAAAAGCATTTCCCGGGCCTTTTGTTTTTGGGCTTTTTTTTACAGTTTTCCCGCCATACGGGATAAAACAGGATAACTTTACTATGGGGGGTAAAAATTTACAATGATTAAAAAATTTTTATATATTTTTTTTAAATGTTTTATTCCCTTTTCCCACAATAGAACCCCGGAATTTTTTTTTAAAAATTTGGGCGATTTTTATTTTTTCCTTTTTTCTGGAAAAGCCAAAAGTTTTCCCCTTAAATTTTTTTTGCTATGGAGTGTTTTGGGGGCTTGTTTTTACGAATGAGTTGATTTTTTTATTAAATCCCATTACGGGGGGCATTTTTGATGTTTTGATCACTTTTTTTTTAAGGTTTTTGTAAACCCCATTTTGTACAAAAAACAGCAACCCTGGTAGTGTTTTTTATTTTTTTTTTTTTTACAGCGGTCACGGGTGGGGTATAAATGACATCTATTTTTAACTCTCGGGTTTTGATACGATTACAGCGATACCACATTTGAAAATTTTTTGTTTAAGTTTTTACGGGCTTTTACACAATAAAAACCCATTTTTTTGAAAAGGAAAAACCTTTTTTTTGCATCACCCCCAGCCCTAATGGCCCAAAAACCCCTTTTTTTTTTTTTGTTTAGGGGGCTTATAGGGATTTTTTTTTTTTTGGGGGGATGATTTGACTTTTTAAAAATTGGTAAAAATTTTTGGGGGGACAAGCCCTTTTATGATCGCTTTTAAATTTTTTTTTTTTTTTTTTTGGAAGGTAGGGTGAAAAAAATACTGAAACCCTAGCAGTTTTTTTTATTTTTTTTTTAATACTTTCCCACCGTGCAGTATCCGTGACAATTTTAGTTTTACTCGTGGGTTGAGACGATTAGGTGATACCCAATTTATGTATTTTTTTAATTTGAAAGCACAATTTTTTAAAAAAAAAGAAGTGTTTTTATTGTATAAAAAAATATTTATGCATCGCTATCTTTAATAGCCAGAATTTTTTAATTTTTTCCCGAATAAAAGAGCTGTGAAAGGGGACTTTTTTTTTGGGGGAATAAAATGACTTTTTAAAATTGGGGCATCACTTTGATGTTGATATAAGTTTCGTTTTAACTTTTTATTTCCTTTTTATGGCTGGGGGATGAAAAAAATCGCTTTTCTGTGCCCTTTTTTTTTGGGTTTTTTTTTTAGGGCTTTCACCGTAGGGGTTTTAATTAAATGACAGTTTATAGGGGGGGTGCTACGAAACGCGGCGATACCAAATTTTGGGTTATTTATTTTTTTTTAAAACTTTTTTGGGGGCGTTTGGCTTTTGGGAAAAGGGGGAAAAAGGGCGATGTCCCGTATTTTTTTTTTATTTTTTGTTTTTTTGGGGTTTTTACTTTTTTACATTTTTTTTTTTAACTTTTTCATACTTTTTACATTTTCCCCCCCGGGGGGGAATTAAAATAAACAAAGTCAAAATTTTTCTGAAATAGGAGACCAGCATCATTTTTAATAGCTGTATGGGGTTTCCCAGGGGAAAACTGTCGTCACGCTCCCCCCAATGCATTGTGGGCATCGTGACGTCACCAACAACCCGGATGCTGTAATTCGGGCGCCCGGGGCTGTCGGGTGGGAGATTCGTACCCGTTTTCAGCGCCGTTACTCGCCGAGATCGGCGGGCGAAAGGACCACCCTGCCGCCCCAGCCGCGATGCCCCGCGACCACGATGTCGCGACATCGGGGGTTAACCCCCCCGGGCTGGAGCGCACCCCGGGCCGTGGGGGATGCGGCATAAATCCCAACCCGGTAAAAAACCCGGGCGGGTTTCATGCCGGGGACCCTTGCGTGCTCCGCTTGTGACGCGCAAGATCGCCTTGACGTCCTCATACGGCAAAATTTGCGGGAACCCCTAAACCCCACATTTGGCCCTATGAGTACGACAAAATGTCGGTAAGGGGGTTTAAAAAACAATTAGACATGATTTAAAAAGGGGGGCAGAGAGCGTTTGGCCCTTTTTGATGTAAAATTTTGGAAACATGCTAAGGGTGGGGAAAACCCCCGAGTCCCGTTGTTATACTTTGTTCCAAAGATTTATAAATCCCTAGTAGAACCCCCCCCGGGAGGGCCCAAATTTTCCCCCGGGATAGGATCGTAAATTTTAACCATTTCAAAAATACTTTTACAGGGTTTTTTCAAACTATTGTAAAAAGGGGCTGCCCCGTGCCCTAAAGGGGTACAAAAGACTTCCTCATACAACTGGAGAAGGTCGATATAGTAAATTTTAACATTCCTATGCACTCCCTTTATGTTTTTGGTTTGGGATAGAATAAATTTCCCCCTAAAGGGAAAGGGGTACAGGCCATTTAGACAGAAACTTATTCAAGATCCCTACCTTTTTAAATACATATTTTGGGTTCCTGCTAAGCAATTTTGAGATGATTCTCACTAATAACTATTTTAGGTTTGGGCCCAAATTTTTTCTTGCAGGGCAGGGAGTGGCAATGGGCTTTTCCGGTAGCCCCAAAACCTAGCTAATATTTTCATGGGGAAAGGGTTTGAGGGTGGGCACGTCGTCCACAGTGATGGAGCCCGGGATTTACTACTCTGGCTCCCCTATGTGGATTCGTGTTCATTCTATGGACGGGGGTCCCGCAATTGAAAATGGACGAATTCGTTGGGGTTTCCTTTAAAACCCGGCACCCCCCTAATTTCCCAAATTTTAAAATTTCAAAAAATCCAAAATAGGGGTTAGTTTTCCTGGACGTTTTGGTTTCTATTGAAAATTAGAAAACTACACACTACGCTAAAATCAGAGGAAAATTTATCTAATAAATTTTCTGCATAAAAAAAAAAAAAAAAAAATTTTAAGCCAACAGGCCCCCCGAAATTCTCAACGCCATCCCCAAAGGCCAATTCATTTCGATTTTCACGTATTTGCTCAAAAGATAAAAGAATATCATAATTTCCAAAAAGAAATTGGTGGGAAATTTGTGGAGAGGGGGTAAAATCGCGACAGTATTTAGGAAAGGGTAATGAAATTGGATTGTACACACAAATGACTTTAGAAAAAAAAAAATTAGGAAGAAAATTATCGGTTTTTGGGGGGCTCTTGGGCTTTTGCTGGCCCCCTCTAAGTTTTGGGCACTAAAAAACCTTTTGTAAAAAAAAAACTGGTACATTTGCAAAAATGACCCCAAGTATGGCCATCTATTTGTGGATTACCCCAAATTTGTTTATCAACGGGGCAAAACGATTGGGAATATCATTACCCACTCAGACCTGAATAAGAGCAAGAAACCACGGGCAAATGTTTTTTTAAAACGCAGAAAAAAAGGGGCCTTTCCCGTGTTATCCCGCCAAAAAAAAGTCTTTCTGTGATAAAAAGTTCACATATTATTCAATTTCCCATGTATGGCAACAAAAACCCTTTTGCGGGGTTTCTTTACCTGCACTACTAAAAATGTTGTGTATCTTCTAAAGTGCCCTTGTGGCAAGGGATATGTTGGCCAGACCCCTAGGTGGTAAAAAAAGGATCAAATAAAAAGAGCAAAAGTCCAAAATTCGTCTCTATACAAAGAAAACAGAACAGCAAAGTAGGATGGATAGAGAGGGGCTCCCTAAATATATGGAGTCCTCTGTAGCAAGACATTTCGATGAGAACGGCCACCAAGTGACCGATTTAAAATGGTGCGTTATTGAGGAAGTGCAGGATGAGAATCAAAAACGAATCAAGCTAAAAAAAACTTTTTAAAAAAGGTATATTGGATACAAAAGATTTCAAACCTACAAACCCCCGGGGTCAACGAAAAAATGCCAATGGGAAAAATATAAATACCTGAGATCAAAACCCGGGCCAAACTGCTGATCGAGGCTTGTTTTAGTTTAGATAATGAAAGGTGACCGCATCAGAGGGGGCCCATTCGAATCAGCAGCCCCTGTTTTGGCCCGGTTTACTCCGGGCAGAGATATAGAAACCCAGAAGTCGGAAACCATCTGACCTAAAATTGGGCTCCCGGGGCTCTCCCCTTTGGGTTTCAGGTTTTTTTAAAAAAATGTCACTAAGCTTTTAAAGCATCGCAATAATACACTACAAAATGTTGCTGCTATAATTTTGTGTAATAAAAAAATTTTTGGATTTAAAATATCCTGTGAGGGAGTTGGCCCTAACTTTAAAAAAAGGTAATCAGGGCTCTAGCGGTGGGGAAATTGGGCCTATGCCACTGCCCTAACCCGCAATCCTTTCTAAGCCTAAAAATAAGTAGAATTTAAAAAAGTCTACATCCCGCAAAAAACATGCCCCCCACAAAACTCTGGAAAAAAGAAAAATAAAAAGCTAAGGTCCCCAGGGTTTTGGCGAAACCAAAACATTTTTTTCCCTTTAAAAAATGTTTTTTTTTGTGTAAAAAAAACGGGAAATCATAAAAAAAAAATAATTGAGTATATACAAATACAAATTGAGTTATCTTTCTTTGGGAAAGTAGCATGTCCCCTTTATGCCCCATGGTAAACTGCTGTAAAAAAAAAAAATGAAAAAAACTACCAGGATTGCTGTAAATTTTTTTTCAAAAAAACCTCCCAAAAAACTTTTAAAAAAGATCAAAGCATCACATGAACCCCCTAATTTTTCCAAAAAAAATGTCAAATCATAGCACAAAAAAATTTTAAACCCATCAAACAACTCCATAAACAGAAATTTTAAAAATTTTTGCGTCAGACTATGATGACAAAAAAAAATGAATTTTTTCCTAAACCCATTTCTATTGTTTTAAAAAAATAATTTTTAAAAAAAAAAAATATTTAACTTTTTATCATTGGGGGAATTGTCCAACCCACATAGTAAAGTTATCCTGTCATTTATACTGCTTGATGAACGCTGTAAATATGAAGCCCATAAAACAATTGCAGAACTGTTCCCTCCCCTCCCCCCATTTTCATGGCCAAAAGCTAAACAAACTGTAGAACATCTGTGTGCCCAAATTGCACAATGCACCCCTACATGAGATCCCTGAGAGATCTTTAATTCAAAATGGCGTGACCTCTGGAAGGTTTCAACTGTTCTGTTACTTTGAGTGCTTTGTAAATGTTACATGGCCCCACCAACTTTCGTGTACCAAAAGCCAAATACCGCTTCCTCCCTTATACACCCTGCCATACGCCAAAAGCAGTTTGCACTCACAATAGGGTATTGCAGAACTTTTTAAGCCAAAATTGCAGATTGTTGGAAATATTTTTTTTCTTCATTTTCAGGGCCTAACGGTGTTATATAGAGCGGGTGAAACACGTATTGCACAGGACACCAATTTTCTAAGTAAATATTTATATTTCTAAAGGTGATATTAACATGAAATTCTTACCATATTAAAGGCAGGGTCAAATGTATAGATCATAAGATATTTAATTATGTGGAAATAACAGAAGTTTACAGAAGACACATGCATGTTCTTCTCATTATCTAACATGAAATCAAAATAAACCAAAATTATTTATATTTGCCAAATGCCAAAATAATGAGAGAGAGAATTTTTAAGGCATTTTTATTACTTTCTACAAAGTCAAAAGTTTACATACACTAGTATTACTATGACTTTAAACAATTTGGGACAGCCCATATGATGATGTCATGTCTGTGGAAGGTTTATTGGCAACATCTGAGTTAATTAGAGACACACTGGTGGATGTATTTTAAGCACACCAGAGACACACTGCTTCTGTATGTAACATCATGGGAAAGTCTAAAGAAATCAGCCAAGATATCAGGAAGAAAACTGTGGACTTGCATAAGTCTGCATCATGATCGGGAGCAATTTCCATATACATGGAGGTGCCTCGTTTATCAAACAATTATACGCAAGTACAAACAAGATGGTAATGTTCAGCCATCAACCCAAGAACAAAAGCAAAAGACCTTGTGAAGATCCTGGCAGAAGCTGGTAAGATTGTGTCATTATCCACAGTGAAATGAGTACTGTATCAACATGGTCTGAAAGGTTACTCTGCCAGGAAGAAACCATTACTCCAAAAGAAACATATAAAAGCCAGATAAATGTTTGCAAATGCACACAGACCAAAATTTATGGAGACATGTCCTTTGGTCTGATAAAACTAAAATTGAACTGTTTGGCCATAATGACCATTGTTACGTTTGGAGGCAGAAGGGAGAAGTTTAGAAGTCTAAGACCCCCATCCCAACTGTGAAACACGGGATTGGCAGTATCATGTTGTAGGGTTGTTTTTCTGCAAGAGGGACAGCTGCACTTCATAAAATAGATGGCATCATGAGGAAAGAAGTTTATGTGGAAATACTGAAGTAACATCTCAAGACATCAGCCAAGAAGTTAAAGCTTGGGTGAAAATGGCTCTTCCAAATGGACAATGACCTGAAGCATAGTGCCAAATTGGTTATAAAGTGGCTTAAGGATAACCAAGTCAATGTTTTGGAGTGTCATCACAAAGCCCTGATATCAGTCCTATTCAAAATTTATGGGCAAAGCTGAAGAGCTGAAGATGACCTACAAGCATGGCTCATTTACACCAGTTCTGTCAGGAGGAATAGGCCAAAATTCCTACCAACTATTGTGAGAAGTTTGTGGAAGGATATCCAAAATGTTTGACCCAAGTCAAACAGTTCAAGGGCAATGCTGCCAAATACTAATGAAACATATGTAAACTTTTGACTTTGCAGAAAGTAATAAAAATGTCTTAAAAATTCTCTAATTATTCTGGCATTTGACAAATAGAAATAATTGTGGTAATCCTAGCTGACGTAAAATGGGTAAGGCTTATTCTGATTTCATGTCTGATAGTGAGAAAAACATGCATGTCTTTTTATATAGTGTATGTAAACTTCTGGTTTCAACTGTAAATGTATGATACTTTTGTCATGATCTGAATGGTCTCTTCTGTGGTGGTTGCTATGTTACTTCTGCTCAGGTCTCATTGTGATCTTCCAGCAAAGCAACGGTTAACTACCTGCTCCAGAACTCTCTCTCCTGTGGCTTGGACTTGTTAGCAGGAGCTATTAAACCCTGCAACCTCAACCACTCTTGCCCTGAGAATCTGAATCGATCATATGGGTCATCTGTACTGCTCTATCCCTCTGTGTTCTGGTATTCCTGTGTTCCTAGACAAGTTAGTCGCGAGCTAGGTACTGAGCGCGGACTGTTTTCTGGTTTGCGCGTCTGCTTAGCCGTTGGAGTTTAATGCCTGTGTTCCACATTTTATGGTGTCCTTTCCTGGTCTGTCCACTGCTGCTGTTGTTAAAGCCCCCCCTTTAAATGTACATCCTTGCCCTATCTCCTGGTTCTCTACGCCCCTAACTGCTGTGACCCTCCTGTCTGGTACCCGGTCCTAAGTTCTCTGGTGTTTGGTCTCCTATGTTCCTTGTGCCTTTCCTATTGGACTGGAATTATCAGTATCTGGTGCCCTCTCCCACTGCTTCTGATCCTCAGTTCCTGGTATCCACCACCTGCTGTTCTGGAGTCCGCTGTTATTTGTGTTCCTCCTGATGATCAAGAGTTCACTGTTCCTGGTGTGTGCCACTGGCTGGTCTAAATGCTGCTGTTCCTGGTGGTGCTGTTCCAGGTGTGTTCCATCCATTGATCCCAAGTCCCATGTTCTAAGTCTGCTGTTCCCAGTTTCTGTGCCACCTGCGGTTATGGAGTCCACTTCCCTGGGTGCGTCTAGTCAGGAAACTGTCAGATACATTCCCAAGGATCTACTCATCTCCCAAAGACATTTCAGAGACTTGCTTGTATATCTGCTGCTTACCATCTTGTAATTAAAGTCCTTTGAAACATGAAAGTATTCTCATGGGATGTTAGACCATCCAATTGGAATACTATGGAGGGGAGCTGGATAGTCTATTGCTTAAAAGGCATTTCCCAAAAACGAATTTCCTTAGTGGATGCATTCCTGCTTGTTGTAGGATTGTCCTGTGAAGTTCCCATATCTGTCTTCTATTACTACATGATCTAACTTCCATAGTGCCTGAACATGCTTAAGTACATTCATCTTCCATCTATGCTTTTTCAGGCTTGTTTTGTGTGCAGCCTACTACTTCTGTTTGAATTCACTCCAGTTGACAGCCTTGCAACTTTCAAACCCAGTCCAATCCATAGAAGTTCCAAGTCTAACCTAGTTTACCTCAAAGCCCTGTTTTTTCTGAAAAGCCAAATTCTGTTCGTCACTCGAATTTTAAAAACCCCCCATTTTTCTGGAAACTCGCACCAATGCACTTTTCAAACTTCAGTAGTTAACCATAACTCCTTTTCTTTTCAGGGGCCCGTTATAAAAATCCAAGCCCCCCGGCAAAAACCCCGAATTGGGCGAAGGGATTTAAATTTTTTCCCGTTTTTAGTATGCACCAGATCTGCTACCCCTAAAAAATTAGATCTTCCCCGAGGGTTTCCTCAATCTCTTTCCCTTTTGACTTCAAGTTAAATGTTACTTTCCAGTGACTTTATGCAATCAATCCTGTCCCCCGCACCTGCAGATTCCTGTGAACTGTCTGTTTCAGTACCAGCACTCCCTTTTAATTTCATTAGACCTGTTCAATTGCCAGCAACAGCCACTCCAAAGCTACCTACTCAAAAATCTGGTCCGTTTTCCTGCCTTCCAGCCCTGCTACAGTGCACATGGTAAACTCAGGGCTCTACCTGTGTTTCCCGTTAACATTTTCCCCGGGGGCCCCTTCTTTGGGGTCCATCTATGCTTATGTTTGTTTTCAGTGTCACTCATCTTGGACAAGCCACTGAGCATGCTTTCCTAGGTCCTGCCATTTAGCCTTTATCTAGTTAAATTTTTAAAAAGCCCAATCCTTTTAGGGGGCTGTCTCTGTTTTTCTGTAAGGGTCCCTCTATTTTGAATTTCGCGCAAACCTCACCTCTCAAGTGGTTCAAGCTGCACTAAATAAGAGTTGGAACGGTTGTCAGCCGGCCTTTGATGTACTGGATTCTTCTTGAGGTTTCCCAAAGCATCCCAAATTTGGGCCCCCGACTTTGATTCTACGAGTCTTCTTGGGTACATATGGACCCGGGGAAGCTCCCACGTCACGTTTTAATCAAGTGAAATTTGTACTTCTCCTTTGGGCCCTTAGAGGGCAAAACCCAAAAATACCCGCACACAGCATGGTTGGTTGTACAGCACAGGACTAAACAAGTCAAACTAGTTTGTGCAGCTAGAAAAAGGGGAGGGAAAAGAAGTTTTCTGGAACACTGTTGGGGAATGGTTTTGGGGAGTTTAGGTCCTAAGGAAAAAAGTGAAAAACACAGAAAAGTAGAACACCGACAGTAAAAAACCTGTTGTGACTGCAACCCAAAATTGCAAAAACGACAGTGAAGAGAGCAAGCC